>CABHPR010136613.1:33143-46472 GCA_902168415.1 Peromyscus melanophrys
CTATCTATCTATCTATCTATCTATCTATCTATCTATCTATCTATCTATCTAAAGTATCTTGTTGAGCATGGTGCCACAGCGTTTGATCTTGGCATGCAGAAGGTACAAGGGGCTCACTGGTTTAATGTCAGTCTAGGCTTTATCATGAGACTTTGTCTCAAATAGTTAATGATAGAAATAAGATGTCTTAATTACAAAAAATTGCTAGCTACTAGCTCAGGTGACCTTGAATTTATACATAGACACATTTATAATGTGGTCATAAATTACACTAGTATTATTAGTAGTGGTGATTGCAGGTTCTCCTTCAAGATCTATAACTTTACTAGCCCTGGGTAGTTGGCTAGGTTTCCTGTACCAGGAATGATTTCCCTTTTGTTGAGCAGGGCTTTAAGTCCAATTAGACAGCTGTTGGTTACCAATAAGATAAGAGTCATGTTGGTCATTGTTTTAGTTCGTAGGCATCATAGATAGTAGGGCTATTGACCTCTGCCACACTGAGCTCCTTTGGAAATTCACATGGAACCTTCTGGTACCATGAAAGCTTGTCCTCAGGGAGGAGCTTTCAGATGAATTATTTTTTAACATTCATGTACTTACTACTTTCTATCTGAAAACATTTAAATTTGATACTTTTGCATTATCTGGAAGCAGAGGAATAACTCTTTATAAATGTTGAACTGAGCTGCTTTGGCATAAGTTTCTAAGATTAGAAAAAATATCTTCTCCATTGGTGGTCCAAGAATATGTATTATTTAATAAGTTTTGTGTGTGTGTGTGTGTGTGTGTGTGTGTTTGTGTATGTATGTGTGTGTATGTGTGTGTGTAGAAAGAGATATAGTTAAATGAAGATATAGATATACATGCTATTGATGTATGGAATGCTGTAATCTCTGAGTCAGAGACTTTTAAGTATGTACTGGAACTTCATGAGGATTTGGGAAGGGCTTTGAGGGGTGTTTATTTGGTTGATATCGTGAAGACAGTATAAATGAATCAGAGGCCTGGTTTCTATCTGCTTACCATGTCTGCATAATTTTAGGAGCATATGTTTTATGAGCATGGATACATGAGCAACGCATTCTTCTGGATACCATTGGCTGCCAGTCTTACTCCTTACATCGCAATGAGCAGCATCAATGACCACAAAGTAAGAAGCATTAAAGTCTTCAGATATTTTTTTTTTGCCCTGGAAAATTTCCTTTGAATGTTGTGCACATAGATTTGCATGCAGGTAGTGAATCTAATGTATGTGTTTATTGGTTAATGTATAACCAATCATTTCAATAATAGGTTGTCAAAAATATGAGTAAAATACATTTTTCTTAAACAGGGAAATACCACCTGTTATTAGTATTAAAGACAACTTTTAAGTATGTACCATTTAGTCTCATTAATAGACACCTACTGACAGACATAACCACACTCTCACTTGGTAATGAAATTACTCAGTTAAATAGTCCAGATCCAATCCAACAATAGTATTTTGACTATTGTTGAAAAAAATTCCCCTTTAACTTAAATTTGTGATGTTTTCATATAAAATTCCAGAAGACTTTGTCAGTCTCTGTGTCTCCCCGGTACTCCCAGTGCCCATAACTGACCCCTTTTCCCTCTTCATGGTGTTGACATCAGCACCAGGTGCTGGTTTTGTTACACAGAACCATGTGAGTACCCAGGAGATGTCTTTATGGGCTGGAGTTCATTTTAGTTTCTTCTGCTCTTATCTCTTCAGTTTCCAGGCTGAATAAATTTTAAAAGCTGTTTATTCACACACTTGCCTTAGTTTGTCACTGATAAACTGCATGACAGTTACACCTGGGTTACAGCGGGTTCCCATGAGGAGTCGGTGAAGTAATACTTAGTGTGTTTGATGTCTAAATACATAAAGTGTGGTGATTTCCCCTACAGGTTTTATAGCAGTCAGGGAAAAATGATCCACCAAGAGACAAGAATGAAACTCTCTTCAGCCTGATTTTATTGTAACCGACTCTGGATCAGGACTTCCAGAGTCTGACCCAGATCATTTTACTTTAGCCGTATTTAAGCACAGCACAATTTTTGAAAAAAAGTATTCAGATAACAATTAACACAGTCCCAAGTGCACAATTTAAGACATGTTTGCATTGAGATTCCTTACAAAATACGTCTGGCTTCTTTCAGAAGAATGGGTACTGTTGACTCAGAGATAGCGCCGAAGATTTAGGGTCTAAGGAGAATGCCTGAGGTAAACATAATGCCTGTGGGAGTCAGGATTGACCTGGCCCTAAGATAACATAGAAGTCACTTAGGCTGTTGTACAGCACAAATGACATCATTCTTAAGAGTGGGTTTTATGGTCTAAAAGCAATGCTCACGGTTTAGGGGAAAAGGTCTTGGATAAGAAAAAAACATCAATTTCTGGGAGATAAGGCAGAGGCTGTCTCATCAAAAAGCAAAGGGTCACCAGGTTGTAAAGCTACATCATTCCCGGGAGTCCAGGAAGAGCAGCAGTGCATCTCATTAATCTCTTCAACAAGAGATAAGCTGTGTGTTTAACTTTCCTGGCTTTTCCAGTGCTTATCTGTGTGCACAAGACCTTTTTGCCCTCTACAATAGAGTTTAGTGTGAGGGTCCCCTTTCACTACTCTCAAAATTATCAATGTCCACATATATCACAAACCAGCTGATATTTCCATAGAGATGAGAAATAGATATTTCAAATTTGAACAAAAAGGAAAAGTTTTCCTGGGTAGATCTGTCATTTCTAACCCTTTTCACCTCAGTAAGTCTTATTAATATCTGCATTTGCTCTAGTGTAAAACTCTGGATTTACCTTTATTTCTTTCCTTATTCCTTATACACTTGATCAGTAATTCCTTTACGTTCTGTTCCCAATGATCAAATCCATCAATTTCTTACTGTCGCTGTTTACATCCTAGTCTGTAGCACCACTATTCCTGCTTGGACCACGGCAGTAGCTACCTGTTGGTATCCTTACTTGCAATGAATTCCTTCCACCCAACCAAAATGAGCATTCAGAAGTTCAGATAACAGTATCTAGTTAACTTCTGCATGCAGCTAGAATTGTCTTAATTTTTTACATTGTCTGTCAGAGCCCTGCACTATTCATCTTCTGTCCATTTCTCCTCGTTCTTTACTGCAAATTCCCCTCTAACCATCCCATTTTTTAAATATGGCTTTCACACTTGCCAATGTCAAATATCACTTGATCATTCTTTGAGACCCGTTGTCTTCTCCTTCACCCTGTTCTTTGTACAGAAGACTTCTTGTTATTCATATCTCAACACAAAAATAATTTCAGACCAATCCCCTCCCCTGTTGAATAAGTCTGAATAGATCCCCATCACTGCCATGTGAACTCACTTAAGAAATATACAAATGGCACTTATGATCATAGGACTTCTCTCATTTGGTAGCTGTTTCTTCTCCCTAACTTATGAACATCACTAAAATAGGAATATTTTTTTCCTGTAAATTCTTCCTATTCTATGACTTATTTCCATGAATAATAGGTCAGTTTTCATTTTCCTATTCCTTAAGACTTATTTTAAGTGTAAGAGTGTTTGTCTGCATGTATGTTATATATCACATGTATGTAGTGCCCAACAGAGGTCAGTAAGCATGTCAGATTCCCTGGAATTAGAATATCTGTCACTGCTCAAAGCAGCCAAGCACAGAATGTGATAGCTGCCAATCAAAGAGTCATGCCCAACAGTTTCATCAAAAGGAAATTAGATGTAAAAAGCTTTCAATAAAAATCTATTATTAACATCAATATTCTTGACAGTATTCAACAATGCTCAAGTCCTAGATGAATACCTTTATGGAGAATTGGGTCAATCTATCCATCTCGTTTTGAAATAGAATCAGTTCCTCTTGGGTATGGCTATGGCAAGTAGCAATGTCATTTGCCAAACAAAAGTAATAACTGTAAAGGGATATAGTAAAAATAGTTGCTGTAACTATGTATTTACAGTTTCCCTAGTTTCAGCTTTTCAGAATTTTATGATGATCTTTCTGGTTTTTTGTTTGTTTGTTTGTTTGTTGTATCAGAAAAAAATTCTTTCCCAGCTGTGGACCTCAGGCCTATACCCTTCTGCTTACTGGTGTGGACAGGCTCTGGTGGACATTCCCCTGTACTTTTTGATTCTCCTTCTCATGCAAATAATGGACTGTGTTTTTAGCCAGGAGGAGATTATATTTATAATTGAAAACCTGTTAATCCAGGTAAGTGTAAAGATTTGGAATTCCTTACATTTTGGAGTAAAGTTTTATTAGGACCATCTTTTCCACGAATGTTGTCACTAGGGTCGTGAGTCTCTTTTGCAGGTTCTGTCTGGGTCCCGTTGATAAAAGAATTTAAAAAACTTACTCAGAAAAGAACTTGAGAATAATTTGTTGAGGTTCAAAGGAGAAAAATTCCAGGACATGCAATCTGGAAATGTTAGCAACTGCTAAGAGAAGGGATTGGGAACAATAAGAGGGATAGTTAAACTTTCATAGAGCACAAGGAAAAAGATAGACCGTGGAGGAAGATGAGAACACTGTGAAAAGAGAAAGAATGAGGTGGTCATTTTCACTGACTGGGTGAAAAAACTGTCCTTTTCCAAGGTAATAGGGGTTTGGGCAAAAAATCAGCTCGAAAGCAGCTCTCCACACCTTTGGATCAACAGAGCGGGAACTATCTCACATTAATATTATTAGCATCGTTTGACTTAGCCCTGTAGTGAGCTGTCAGTTGTTCTGGGGGGCTTAGGCCTCAGGATATGTCAAGGATAAGAAGAGATATTAATGAACTGCTCATGTTATTAGCTTACCTTTTGGTTGTATTAGCTTTGGACAAAGAACGAGTAACAGACACCATCTTATACTGTCACTTTGCCCTTCAGTGTTGCTGTTATTGGGCCATTCTGAAGCCCCTGTCACGAACCTTGCAGTTAGTCCCAAGCATCCTGAGGACTGGTATTGCCTACTGAAAGGCCAGCAATCTTGCATTGCTTTGATCTTATTTTAAGCTGGTTCTTTGAGAGCTTCATACATGTGCTGTGGGATGGTCTGTATGTCAAATTGCTCTGATTGGTCAATAAATAAAACACTGATTGGCCAGTGGCCAGGCAGGAAGTATAGGCGGGACTAACAGAGAGGAGAATTAAGAGAACAGGAAGCTGAGTGAGGGAGACACTGCAAGCCGCCACCATGACAAGCAGCATGTGAAGACACCAGAAGCCACAAGCCACGTGGCAAGGTATAGATTTATAGAAATGGATTAATTTAAGATATAAGAACAGTTAGCAAGAAGCCTGCCACGGCCATACAGTTTGTAAGCAATGTAAGTCTCTGTGTGTTTACTTGGTTGGGTCTGAGTGGCTGCGGGACTGGTGGGTGAGAGAGATTTGTCCTGACCATGGGCCAGGCAGGACTGGAGAAAACTCTAGCTACATACATGTTTTGATCCTATGTATCCCTTGTCCCCCAACTCTTAATTCACCCGCTCAACCTTTGTTAATCTCTAATCTGTGAGGAGAAAAGCCACTTCCACAACTGACCAAATAAAGCAAACTTTATTCTAAAGGTGCACCCAGGTCTGGCCAGCCAGCTGTCTCACCCTCAGTCGGAACTTTAGAGAGCAGCCCTAGGCTAGCTTTCTGAGGTCCCTTTTATGAGGAAGAGCCACAATGTTAATCGAAAAGAGCTGCAAGTGCATTCGCGGGGGCTGTTAGGAAAAATACAGTCAAAAGGCAAGAATATACATCACGAAGGTGGAGAGTCATATATCATGGGGTTGGTAGCCACGGGTATAGATCAAGGTATCCTGAAAACATATTTTACAAGGCAAGGGACAATGATGCATCATGGGGTCACAAGTTCAGTGCAGGTTCAAAGACATGTTTTGCAAGGTACATCAGGTTTAGAAAACAGAAACTTAGTCTCTCCCACCCCACATCCCTGTATTTATTTATTTAAATTAATTTATTTATTTTACATCCCGGTCGCAGTTTCTCCCTCCTCTCCTGCCAGACCCTCCCCCCACCCCATTCTGTCTGTCTCCACCCCCCAGTACAGTCCTCCTCTGTAGAAAACTATTCTCGTAGGGTATGGGAACTTAACAACAATGTGGCTCCTGTGTTGAAGCGAAGCCACCATGGCTTCTACTCTGGCTTCGGTATACGTCCTTAAAATCTTTCAAGACCAACTCGTGCTGCCCAAATAGTTCCACAAGTGTGGTCTTCCACTGGAGATTGCAATTTACCAGGGGCTAAACTCTTAGAAAACACCGCCTCTCCGCCCCTAATAATTGCCAGTAGCTCCATGGCTCAGAGTGGAGTTGTGTGCCTAACTTGGGCCCACACATCTTGTGCGTGCTACCACAACTGCTGTGAGTTCATAGGGGCAGCTGCCCTGCTGTATCCAGATGTTTCCTTTTGTCGTCTACCGCCTCCGGCTCTTACACCCATGCCGCCCCCTCTTCTGCAGTGATGCCTGAGCCTTGCAGTGTGGTGGGGAGAGGTGTGCGGTGTTTATGTTCTATTTAGGACTCAGCATGCTGCAGTCTCTTAAACTCTGGCCTTTGGCCAGTTGTGGGTCACTGTGCTAATCTCCATCTACTACAAATAGAAGGTTCTCCGCACTGGTTTATTTTTATCCAGCCATGGAAGACTAGTACTTGAAAATTTGTTACAAGCAGTTTAGAAATGTTGCAGTGTAGCACTTAAAATTTGTCTACTTTGACATTTTAAAAATTCCTTATCTGCCAGGTATTAGCAACCATCAGTCAGGCCATTCATTTGGGAAGAAGCAGACATGTTGGGATTCATGTCTCAAATGATGCCTGGAAAGGAGATGGCAGCAGGGGGCTTTTCATTCCCTTCCCTCCTGCCTAGCCTTCCCCACTATTATTATTATTATTATTATTATTATTATTATTATTATTATTATTATTAAACCAAAGAACTTCAAATTGCCTATGCTTCTGATGATTATGAAGAGTTGAGGGTTAAGTATGAACACTTTCCTAAGTGGTAGTCACCTGTGTAACCTGAATGTTTCTGTTTTCAGATCCTGTGTAGTATTGGATATGCATCATCTCTTGTTTTCTTGACATATGTGATTTCATTCATTTTTCGTAATGGTAGAAAAAATAGTGGCATTTGGTCATTTTTCTTCTTAATTGTAAGTATGCATGTAATGCTTCTTGTTTTATTTTTAACTCTTTCTTGGATAAATCTAGGAGCATATGTTTTATTTTACTTCAAATTTGTTTCAGACTTATTTATTTTTTTATTATATGTATGAGTGTTTTGCCTGCTTGTTTGTATGTATACCACATGTGTGCCTGGTGCCTGTGGAGTTCAGAAGAGGACATCAGATCCCTTGGAACTGGAGTTAAGGATGGTTGTGAGACACTGTGTATGCACTAAGAAATGAACCTGGGTTCTCTTGAAGAGCAGCAAGAGCTATTAAACCCTGAGCCTCCCCAGCCTCAAAGAGCATATATTTTAATCACTGTACTAAGCAGAGCAGCAAATTAATAATTCTTCTTAGAAAATTTTAATTACTCTAAGGTGATCATAGATCTATGTAAATTGTACTGTATGTGTGGGTGTATGTCTACAGAGCTTGAGGGATCCAGGAGGTAGAGATATCTACCCCCATGGCCATTCATTTATTTCCATTGCTATACTATACCATTGATAGATATATTGATTTATCCATTGCTGATACCTATCAAATGGCTTCCTGTTTGAGGTTGTTATTGAAAATACTGACAGGAAGTCAGTATTGTATATATTTGGCACATTTATGTATACATACATATATGTATTTGGGGATACAAACCTAGCAGTGGAATTCTTAGGAATAATTATTTATATACTCACCTTTAGTACATTGTGCAAATGAGTTGTTTACAGCAACATGAACTCAAGGAATTAATTTCTTATACAGTTCCTTCAAACAAAAACTGAATAAAACCATTCAGCACACACAAAATCTTCACAAATATTTATAGCAGCTTTATCAATAATTGCTCAAATATAGAGCTAACCAAGACATATCAAGATGGTAAATGGTTAAATAAATGGAAGCATATCCACGTGATAGAATATTATTTACTTCTAAGAAGAAATGAGCTCTTAATCTCTGGAAAGACAAGAAATAAAGACAACATGAAAGGACTACATATCATGATTCTAATTACATGACATTCCAGAAAAACTATGAAAATAATAATAAGATTAGTGGTTGTCAAAAGTTATGAAGATGGAAAGATGGGTAGGTGAGCATGGGGAACTTTTAGGACAATGAAATACTTTGCATAATACTACAATGGTAAATACATGTTATTGTAACTTCAACAAAATGTGTAGACTATACAACAATAAGAATGAACTCTAATAGAAAATGTGCCTGAAGATTAAATAAAAATTTAAAAAAGATAACATATTTAAACACTTAGAAAAAAACATGAAGTGAATACTTCCTTTTGGAAAATTATTTTAAAGCTGAGAAAGATAATATTACTGGGTCTGTAGCTTAGTGATAGAACACTTGCCTTGTGTGAGTGATGCTGTAGGTTCAATCCAGTACTGCACATGTGTGTGTGCTCACGTGTTGTGTGTGTGCATGTGGGGAGGGGGCTATGCATGTGTGCATGTTACATGTGCACATGTGTGTGAGTGTATGAAAATTGTTGGTATGTTTACTTAGACAAGCAAAGGACAATGTTCTAGATGAAAAGACAGTAAAGCCAACCCAGAAGAAGGTTTTTTTTTTTTTTTTTTTTTTTTTTTGTTTTTGTTTTTGTTCTTTGAGACAAGGTTTCTCTGTGTAGCCCTGGCTGTCCTGGAACTCACTCTGTAGACCAGGCTGGCCTCAAACTCACAGAGACCTGCCTCTGCTTCCTGAGTGCTGGGATCAAAGGTGTGCACCACCTCACCTGGCTTAGAAGAAATTGAAAAGAATAATTAACAACAAAAATTAAAAGAGGACATGAAGCTGGAGGAGATCTTGAGTATGTATGGTACTAGAAGGAGCTGGAAGGTGAAGGTAGTTGGATGGATATGATCAGGATACATTGCATAAATGTATGGTTACTTTCTTCCAAGAATAAAAATATTTAAATACTGCAAAAAGAATGATAATGAGCAATGACCAACAACGACTGATTCCGGAATGCAATGCTGCTTGAGTATTGCCAAAGTAAAGGGGGAACCACACAGGTTAAAGAAACATCACATGGTTTCTGAAACAGGCCCTGTAAAAAATAAACATAAGTTTAAGAGCACAGATTTGAGGAGCCAATGGCAAATACCATAATAAATGTTAACATTATAAATTACTCATTCAGTGTTAGCACTTGGACAGTGATGTCTACAATAGTTAGCTATCACACCTTGAGTGAGCGAGGCACGGTATAATGTACACTCCCATCATGGTTTTTAGAGGAACAGAATGCCACAAATATTTTTGGAAATATTTTTGACAACTGTTGATTTTTAAATGTACAAAGAAGATTTTAATTTGGGGGAAGTGGACAGATGGCTGAGTGGTTAAGAACACTGGCTTCTCTTCCAGAGGACCAGAGTTTAATTCCCAACACTTACATGTTGGCTCACAACTGTCTATAACTTCAGTCCTAGGGAATCCAACATCCTCTTTTTGGCCTCCTCAGGCACCAGGAATTCACACAGTATGCAGGCATGCATGTAGGCAAAAATAAAATCCTGGACACAAAATAATAATAGAAATGAAAAATTTAATAAAAAGATTTTAATCTCCAATGCTGAAAGTGTCAATATAGAAAATATTAAGGTATACCACAATTAATATGACCGGAAAAATCATACAAGAAAATTTTGACGACAAAATTATAAACTCTTACCTATTCAATCAAGGAGATATCCAGCTGTGAAAATTAATAGCCAGCATCCTTAGACTTAGAAAGATATCCACGACTTACGTTGAGGTGAAAAAAGAAGAAAGATGTATAGAAATGAGTGACCAAAGAATGCCATCATCAAAATCTGATTTTTCTACACACATTGTGTTTGAAAAGCGTTGCCTTCCAATAAAATTGTGACATGGTTTGCGACACAAAGGAAAAAGTATGATGGCAGTGCTGCATTGCATGAGATACAAATCTACAACAGGAGCCTTGATGAGGTGGACTCCTGTCCTCTCTGAAAAGAAGCTGTCCTTCGTGTCACTGTGCTTTCATTTCAGGTCACCATCTTCTGCATCGTTGCTACCGACATAAATGAGTATGGGTTTCTGGCGCTCCTATTCTGCACCTTTTTAATACCGCCCTTCACGCTGATTGGCTCTCTACTAATTTTTTCCGAGGTAAGTAGTTTCACTCTTCTCCTACCGTCATCAAGTGTAACGCTACCAAAGAAAGCCTTGGATATTACCAGTTCAGGCAAAGTCAGTCCCTGCCTGTGCAATGTTTGAAGCTGTGATTTTCAGAAAGTGATTTCTCTACAACATGCAAAGGGCACAGCCGCGTTCTTTATTACTAAAAAGCCCTGCCCTGGTTCATGAAGGCCAATGGAAACTCCAGACTGGTAGCATTTCACAGCCTTCTCTCCTGGGAACCCTACTATAAGTCAGAAGAAAAGTCCTTCTTCTGTTCAGGTTAGGATGTATTACTTGAAAAGAATCACGCAGCAGCCAGTTGTATGTATTGACCTGGAGTTTAGCCTCTGAAGAGATTAAGACAGCAGGTATCTGAGATTCATCAGTTTCTGAGTGTTGGTAAAATCAGTATAACTGAGTAATGTAACTTACACAACAAATGGAAGTTGGAATAAAAAGAGTCAGGACTTGACTTTGAACTCCAAAATTGAGAAGTTTGGAGAGAAGAGTCAGTAAACCTGTGTGAACAGGAGCCAGAGAAATTGCTGACTTCAGACTGTCACATTCCCCCTGCCCAAGCTCTGCCTCAGCAGTGGAGGGTCAGTTTCCAGGGATGAAATAAGAGTGTTTCTATAAATAAAGACCTAGTAAGCCACCAACGGCTACTGAACAGTCCAGAAGGATGCCAAGTGGAAAAAGACCATTCTGTCTAAGGACAGAGAGGTCACTGGTGATATTAGCGGTGTCCGTTTCAATGAAAGCATCAGCTTTACTCAGTGAGCCCAGCAGAGAATGGGAGGTGGGCAAGCGCTGGTATGGCAAGCATGCCTATGCATTTTATGTCAGGACAGCAGAAGTGGAAGAACAGGTGAATTAGGAGGCGGTCGATGTTTTCAATTCAGTTTTGCTAAGGAGTATCATACTGCGCTGATGTGAAATATGAAATTCCTCATAGTAAGAGAGAAGAGCATTGTCCAGGGAGTAAACTCTGAAAAACTGAAAGAAAACCATCAGCATGCATTGTACAAGTGGAGAGGTTGCTGTCCATTACACAGGGTCCACCATCCACTTAAGAAAACCGAGTGTGTGGAGATAGAGACGAGGCTGTCTGTCTTTTGGAAAATGTCTCTCTTTTGAATGAATTGCAGTCATTAACTGTGTGTGACATGTTCAAGGCAGAATAAACACTTTGATGTCAGAAGAAAATACATGAAAAATTATTTCTGGGATTGAATCAGTAGAATTAGCAGAGCTGTGAGAACAGAACTCGCTTTTCAAGTGGAGTAGGCAAAATTGAGAGTTAAAACTATCCAGAAAGATCTCTTGAAGAATACAGCCCAAGAAGTGAAATTAGCCATTACCTTTTATTCATGATACAATGGGATCTCCTTTATTGAGATCTAATGGAACAGGGTACTTAAATGTGGTGCACGTGAAACTCCATATGAAAATTTGCCTGGTTTGGAGGGTAGTCATGATTGTTTTCTAAAATGAGTGTCAGGAGATAAGAACAAGATGAATCCAGGGTCCGCAAAGGAGGAATAGCGAGAAGGAGTATGAACAAGAACAGAAAAGCAGGTGAACTCAGCTCAGGGAGACGGTTTGCTTCAGAAAGACTTGCCAGTGTCTTCAGGGGCTGTTGCTGCAAGGGGCAGTGTCTGCCAGCACTGCCCACAATCTTGCTCACTCTCAGTGTTGCACAGAACAGTATCCTGCCCCTTGGCCTGTGGACAAGCTCAAGTTCATGGAAACACTAGGGAACAAGGGCAGCATACCCAGGTCAGGAACAGACTCTGCCCAGTACCCAGGTTACATGGGTTCGTTGCAAACAGGATGAATCATGATCAGAGGAAAGTTCACTCGAACACGTCTTCTCATTTTGCAGGTTTCTTATGACTCTGTGGATTACTTAGGAGCCTCAGATTCTCAAGTCCTGTTTCTGGCATTGCTGATAGTAAGATGGCGTTTCCTTTTTAATGTTTTTGCATTAGGAGACACAGTTGTACATTTTTAAACTTTCTTTGTATTTATTCTATGTGTCTTTTTTACATCATGTATCTTGATCCCATTCATTTCCCTGTCCCTTCTAATCCACTCTCTACCCCTGCACTCCCCCTACCCAATAAAACAAAATTTAAGAGAGAAAAAAGGGGAAAAATTAGAAGTCTCATCATGGAAGCTGCAGTGTGACACAGTGAGTCACAAAAGTCACAAACCCCTTTGTCCATGTATCTTTGCTTGCAAGTGTTCGTTCATTGCAAAGAGTCATTGGTCTGGTTTGAGGCCTCTGGTTTCTACTACACTATCAATGCTGGGTCCAGGCCCAGAATCGGGGTTATGACTTGGCCAGCTCTAACATCTACCCCATCTAAGATCTGCTGGAGCACATGAAGGGACCTGACCCACAGACCCAAAACTGCATGATCTCCATAACACAGGGCAAACTGTAGACAGAAGTTTCTCAGTCCTATCTTGCCCGGCAGTCCAGACAAATCTCTCCTACCCGCAGTCCCACAGCTGCTTATAAAATAATTACACAGAGGCTTATATTAATTACAAACTGTTTGGCCTATGGCTCAGGCTCATTATTAACTAGCTCTTATAACTTATTTCAACCCATTTCTATTAATCTATGTTTTGCCACATGGCTTTGTAGCATTACCTGGTCTCTCACATCTTGCTTCTCCTGGCGGCAGCTCACAGCTTCTCCCCTGACTCCACCCTTCTTCATCTCCCTCTTCAGTTTGAATGTACTGCCTAACCTTATTCTGCCTCGCCATTGGCCAAACAGTTTTATTTATCAACCAATGAGAGCAAAACATATTCACAGCATACAGAAAGACATCCCACAGCAGGTAACAATAGGACATTTGTACTTTTTTGTGTTTCTTAGAGTTTCAACAAATTATGTGGAAATTTGGGGGCATAAGAAATAACACACACACACACACACACACACACACACACACACAC
>CABHPR010136613.1:46482-56917 GCA_902168415.1 Peromyscus melanophrys
ACACACACACACACACACACACACACACACACACACACCCCTTTAAGTCTGAACCACTCATATGACAGTGATCATTTGATGACAAGTGTGGAGCCCCAAGTCTAAACAGCATTACTAGTGCTTGTATCAACTCATTACTACCGTGAATTGTTTTTTTAACATTTCTTTATTATTTATTTATTTAGTTACTGGGGGGTGGCACATGCTATGGCATGCTTGTGAAGTCAGAGAACAACTTGTGAGAGTCATTTCCCCCTTCCACCATGTGGGTCCCGGGGACTGAACTCAGGTCGTCAGGCTGGGCAGCAAGCATCTTTATCAACTGCGCTTTCTCGCTGGCTCACTATTACTATGTCTATACTATTCCTTTTTTGAGTAACAAAAGGGCTAACTTTGACAGATTCAGACAATATCAAATAGATTATATTCAGGTTTGTGAGAATGTAATCAAATGCCATTTTATATACAGTCAGTCTCATAAATTAACTCCAGTATGAAAGCATTGTGTTTATGACAAAGCTAATTTTGTTTTTCTTTCTCTGTCCCTAGCCTTACTTCCATTTTCTCCTTTTCTTTTTTGTTCTGCGATGTCTGGAAAGGTACCTCAGGAAGAAATCACTGAGAATGGACCCTGTGTTCAGGTTGAGAGCATTCAAATACAATTTCGTGTTTCACTTAATCTTCATTCTTTAGACATTTTAATATGCTTAAATTAATTAGTGGAGGGGACAACCCATGAGTGTTTTTAAGGGCCTGTGTTGTCAGCAAAATTATAATAATTCACAATCTTACAGTCTAGTAGGCAAAGTGACATTAGCGTACACAAGACCCTGACAAATTAGGAGAGATGGAAATTTCACTGGCACACTTAGGTTATATACAAGAGGTGGTATCTTTAAAAGAATGGGAAAATACAGATAAGCAATTGGATACATGTTGACAGTCCAAGAAAGAAATACACTGAGCAATAAGACAATGGTTGAGATGCAGGCCCTTTTCCCACAGACTTGAGGAGACAGCTGGACCAAATTTAAAGGCCTGTGTTGTAGGATAGCAGAAAATAAAAGTGAAGCTGAATATTGGAAGATACTGAAATAGGGAAGTATGGGGAAGGTATTGAAAATTACTTAATGAGCAACTGATGTGTTGCTCATATGTTTTGCACACTTAGTTACTGTCCTATTTCTTCGAAGAGACACCATAACTAAGACAACTCTTACAAAAGAAAGCACCTAACTGGAGGCTTACTTACAGTTTTAGAGGGTTAGTACATGATTAACATGGTGGGAAGCATACAGGCATGGCATTGGAGCACTAGCTGAGACATTTACATCCTGATGCACAGACAACAGGCAGAGAGATAGAGAGGAAGACTGGGCTTGGCAAGGGCTTTTGAAGCCTCTAAGCCTACCCCTAGTGACACACCTACTCCAACAAGGCCACACCTACTTCAACAAGACCACACCCCAGTCCTTCCAAAGCAGTTTCACTATCTAGTGACTAAGCACTCAAATATCTGGGCCTATGGAGGCCATTCTCATTCAAACCACCACACACACCCCCACTTTCTCCCACAAAATAAAAAAATCAAACTCAAATCTACGTTTGATGAAAAGAAAAAAAGAAGAAGAAGAGTGACCGGCTGACATCATGGTTCAGGGAAACCATCCAAGCTAGTAACTAAGGTGACCCAAGGGAGAGAAGAAAGAATCAACCAACTCATTATAGTTGATTAGAAGTCTTGTTTGACAGCAGCGGGAAGGGCTGACAGACACATTCTTAAGAGGTAACACACCAAGTAACTGAATGGACATTGGGATGCTGATCAGACACCCCGGACTGACTGGGATATATTCCTAATTTCATGTGCTCTGGCCCTTTGTTCTTATGAAACTTACAGCATCATAAAATATACCCCCACTTCACTTCTAGATTTCTTTCCTCAAGGAAAGCTGCCTTAACATCCATAACAGTGGGGGTGTGCTGTTTGATAGTTGAAGGGGGAAAATGTCATCACTGATATATGATGACTGAAGAGAACTGTATTTATTTAAAAAAGCAAGAATGAATAGGAGCAGAGTCATTTGAATCCTTGGTGGAAAGAAATGAGGGTATTTAAAAGGTACACAATGGAGCAGAAGACCGGAGTGGTGCTGTTCCAGGTCGTCTGTTTCAATACCTGAGAAGTTTAACACACTGTTTGGATTTTAGAATTTCTCCAAGAAGCTGTAATGCTTTTCCAAACCCAGAAGAACCCGGAGAAGAGGATGAAGATGTTCAGATGGAAAGAATGAGAACAGCAGGTGCTGTGACTGCCCTACAGACAGAAGAGGTGGAGCTCATAAAAGTATTCTTCCTTTCTTCCTCAAACAATTCTGCCAGCTAGACGAGAAATATTCCAATCTTAATTCTCAAAGCCGGGGACGGGGGTTCTTTCGCTCTTACAGTTCATCACTTCATGTCCGTAGGTATACAGTGACCACAAGCTATGAAAGCAAAGGGAACACACACACACATACTCACTCACACATGCTCAAACACACACACACACACACACACACACACACACACACGTGCGCGCACATGCACACACACACACACACACACACACACACACACACACACACACACACACACCAACTTGTTATTTTTCAGAGTCATTGTTTGATATGTACAGCTAAACATTAGAAAATTTAAGATTTTAATGAGTTTCTTTTAAAGGACTGTTTTATATTTTATGTGTACATGTATGTGGCTGAGTGTATGAATGGGCATCATTTTACATAGATGCCCACACATGCTAGAAGCCAAATGAGGGCATCAGATTCCCCTAGAAGTAGAGTTACAGGCAGTTCTGAGCCGCCTCGTATGAGTGCCAGGAACCAAACTCAGGCTGTCTACAGGAGCAGCAAGTTCTCTTAAACATCTCTCCAGCCCCAGCTTTTATGAGTTTTCTAATCCAAGTTAAGCTAGTTGCAAACAATTCAGAAGAGAGTTCTCCTGTGCCTGAGTCTGTGTCTGTGCATATGAGTGAGTGAGTGAGTGTGTGTGTGTGTGTGTGTTAACAAATTATTGGTTATGTGAGTGGCCTCATTCCAGCTCTCTGCAGAAGAGCAAGCACAAATCACACACAGCACTGCAAAATCAAATGCCTACAGAGGGACTTGGGAGAGTTCACTTGAAAACAGCAGTCTGTAGCAGGAGTGGTTTGACTCGTGATTCTATGCGAGGGAAGTCCTGGTGGAAGGGGTGTGAAGAAATCTCTCTGGGGAAAGTGAGAAGAATGCTGCACTGATATTCACCTCTCTTTACAGAGGCCAGTCATCATTGCCAGCTGTCTGCGGAAGGAATACACAGGCAAAAAGAAAAAATGCTTTTCCAAAGCAAAGAGAAAGGTCGCCACCAGGAACGTCTCCTTCTGTGTTAAAAAAGGTTAGGAAGCACGGTTCTGTCATTAGAGCTGTTGTGGGCTCTGAAGCCTGGGCCTTTCTAAGGGGCTGTGAGTGTGAGACTGTGATCATCTGTTGGTGAACGCTGAAAGGCAGCTGGCTCACCAGGAGCTTCAGGCTGTCCCTTCCAGCTGACAAACCTCAGTTTTAATCGTAACAGTTTTTCTTTGCAAAGGGAAAGTTAAGCCTCTCTCTTAAAACACACTGAAAGAGGTAAAAAGGATAGCATAGACTTTATTTAATTTTTAAGTATTTCAAATATTTGTTTACTTTTCAGTATTGAGGATAAATCCAGAGCCTCATGAATGCTAGGCAAAGATTCTACCAATGAGATACATTCTAAGTCCTGGCATAGGGTTGATTAATTCCTGGCACAGGGAAAATTGAAGTTTTCCATAATAGACAGGACTGACTGAGTCACAGTAGTGTACATTTCATTCTTTAACAAATAGTTTATGGTGGTTAGGCATAACAATTCGTGCCTATAATGCCAGAACTTGGGAGGCTAAAGCAAGAATATTATAAAACCTTCAAGGCCACCCTGAGATACATACATGAGTTCCAGGGCAGTCTGGACTACATAGCCAGAACCTGTCTCAAGTTGAAAAAAATAGTTTTTGCTGTGGAAGTAACTGTAATAAGTGTTCTTTGAAATGCCGGCTTGGTCTCCTAATAACTTACCTTAGGCAGTTGTCTGCATTCTTTAAGATTCCGATCTCTCCCCTGTAAGATGAAATTAGTGATGACATCAAGTGTGTGTGTGTGTGTGTGTGTGTGTCTGTGTGTGTCTGTGTGTGTGTCTGTGTGAGAGAGAGAGAGAGAGACAGACAGAGAGACAGAGACAGAGACAGAGACAGAGACAGAGAGACAGAGAGAGAAAGGGAGGGAAGGAGAAAAAGAGATTGAAATAATGTACGTAGTACATTTTGTATAGTGCCTCTCTGCAGAGAGAGTGCACAAATTGTATTTAGTTTTATTTTTTAACTTATTTGTGTGTTCTTGAGTGTACCTGTTTCTTCCAGGTGAAGTTCTGGGGCTTTTAGGACACAATGGAGCTGGTAAAAGCACAACGATTAATATGATAACCGGAGACACAAAACCAACTGCAGGGAAGGTCAGTAATACACGAAGAAATGTGTCCCACAGTGTTGGCCGGAACAAGCATTCCATAGTGATCGTTCATGATGACCTAAAATACATAGCTGGTCCTTAGTTGATCACAGTGATGTGAATTGAAGAAGGTTGATTAATTTTTTCTGCTTAATGCAAAAATAATTTTTGAGAAGAGCTAATCTTATCACTACGGTGCCTTGAGTAGAGAATATAAATGAAAATATTATATACATTATACAAACACACACACACACACTCATGTACACCTTCATGAAGACACCATGGCTTTGTTGTTCGTCTCAAGAACTTGGTAATTTTCTCATCCAGCATTATGCTAAAGACATCTGCTAAAACCCCAATAAGTCTCGCTAATGTGGTTACAGGCATGAAGCCCCATATTTAATAACTGTTCTCTGCTTCCATGCTGTAATTAAAGGCTACATGCCACTTGTATAGCCGGAGGCCACGGGTGTCTTTGCAAAGAAGACAGTCAGCCAAACTCTCTGGTGATAACTGAGATAAAACCTGGCCAGAAGGCAGATGATGTCTCCAGTGACAGGAGAGATGCTGGCAGTGTCAGATGCTCCTGGAGTTGTACTGGGTTCTCAAAGCACCACCCTGGTGCTGTGCAGGAGACCTAGAACTTCCTAAGATGACAGACATTAGAGACAAGCAGCACAACTGTCCATGGTCTAGGATAAAATCCTAAATTGTATATAAACTGCACTTTTCTAGGCCAAATTAGATAAATGATGGACAGAAACCAGAGTTACGACTTCAGAGGAACATGCTGTTGCCATTTGATCTGAGGTGAAGATCAGAGGGAAGGTTAATGGAGGATTGCTGTACAGGGTACTGATTGCTAAAGATACTTCATGAATTGCCTTTCTGTTTCTGCTCTTACCTGATGCAGCTACTGGAGCAGTCCTTTGAAAAGGCAAATGAAAGCACATCATTCTCCTGATTGCAAACTCTTACCACAGAGGTCCAAACTCTACCATGGCTGCAGATGGCTTAGCACAATGTGGGCTGTGCCAACTGTCTCTCTCTCTCTTGCTCTGCCCCTTGGATTGGCCCTTGCTCTTCTCACTGTAGGGGATGCGGGCTTGAACTTCCAGTGGATAGAGCAGTCTCCAGGTGCTTGGCCATCTGCTTAGTATCACTAAGTTCCACTTGCTCAAAAGGCTTTTTATTGCCTGGATTATTCACTTTATTAATTTCTATATTAGGTGCATGTATTCTCATGAAAGCAGAGGC
The DNA here is from genome assembly GCA_902168415.1 of Peromyscus melanophrys. Taxonomy (NCBI): domain Eukaryota; kingdom Metazoa; phylum Chordata; class Mammalia; order Rodentia; family Cricetidae; genus Peromyscus; species Peromyscus melanophrys. Next base: position 52,302 of record CABHPR010136613.1, read on the forward strand.
TGTCATCAGTCCACCTATGTTTCAACTTATTATTTCCTGTTTTCTCTCTAGAATGAAAGTTCTCCAAGGCAAAGTTAACTTGTTTTTTTTTTTTCTTCTTCTTCTTTTGTACCAGAGAGAGACAATAACAGAGGATCACGTTCAAAGGCTTAGGTTCTAAAAGTCAATATTAGTTTCAGGTCCCAAGTTTGTCCTCTGTGACCCTTGTGCAAATTTCTCAACCTTTGAATGCATTAGGTTCACATATCTAATAGGAACACAGCTAACTGTAGGGATTTCTGAGGATAACATAATTTAAGATCTATTAAATGCTTAGGTTTCAGCACACAGGATCACTGAGTACACATTAGCTGTTAAATACAGCACAGTGCTGGTCTCATCAAAATAATAAATATTACCATTTTGTTGGTTCTCATGTAGTAGATACATTGCTAAGGGATTTTTCTCTGTTAGTCGCTTCAATGTTGCTCAACTTTAGAACGAATGACATTGTGGATTGGATAAATGTTGTGTATAGAATATTTCACAGCATCTCTGACTTTTACCCACTAGATGCCAGTAGTACCCTTCCCACCACAGAAGTGAACACAGTTGTGACAAGCAAATATTGTGTCTCTAGGTAGTGTGAGATGTACCCGGAGAAGAGGAGTGCTCTTTACTAAGAACCACTGCCCTACTGGGGAAACGGAATGCTTGACAAGTATCCATTGTTTTGAACATTTGGATCAGTGAAAGAACTCAAGTAATAAGTCACCAACTAAGCAATCTTAACTTGAACTGTGGTGGTAGATTTAGTCATAAAGTCTAAACTTAGAATCCTAAGATATAATAATGTGGAACATTTGTCTTTTAAATGGTTGAGAGGTCCATCTGTAGATGTAACCAACCGTCTTATTAAATAAGAAACACAGAGCCTCTGACCAAGAGGTCAGAGCAATAGCTAAGAGCTAAAAACCTTACCCTTCACTTTCACTGTTGTCCTACCTCTCCAAAAGAGACCCACTTCCTGTGTGTCTGTCTTTTTATAGAGTTTCTGTTCTGCCTTCTCATTGGTTGTAAACCCAACCACATGACCGCCTAGTCACTGCCTGTCTGTATAGACCTCCAGGTCTTCTATGGTTGGTATTGAGATTAAAGGCGTGTGTCTCCATGCTGGCTGTATCCTTGAACACACAGAGATCCACTTAGCTCTGCCTCCCAAGAGCTGGGATTAAAGGTGTGCACCACCACCGCCCAGCTTCTGCTAAGGCTTGCTTAGCTCTGATCCCCAGGCAACTTTATTTATTAACATACAAATCACATTTTAGTACAAATAAAATATCACCATATCCATCACTTCCCCAGAGCTAACTGATTACTTAACTCTTTAAACATTTAATGATTTTTGTGTGACCTTCATACATGAGCACTGCATGTACATCATTTCTGCCTCTTCCTCCTCCTCTCCAACTTCTCCCGTGTTCCACTCCTACCTCTCAAACTCATGGTGTCTTAATTATCATTGCTACATGTAAACATACAGCTAGCTAGCTAGATAGATAGATAGATAGATAGATAGATAGAGATAGATAGAGTTATCTATATAGATATAAATATACCTCTATCCATCTTTCTATACACACATATATACAAGCTACTGAGTCTGAATAGCATTGTTCATATGAACATGTGTCCAGACCTGACCACTTAGGTTTAGACAAGCTATGTGGAAGCTCATCCCTGGAGGAAACTGATTCTTCCTCTCTCAGCAGCCATTGACAAACTGTAGATTGTGATCTGGAGCCTGGGACCATGTGAAATTTCTCTTATCTGGCTTGACATGTCAACTGGTGTTGTTATAACATGGTCTTGTTAAAGCAATTGTATTTTTACTATTATGCTCTTAGTACCCAGGTGCGTGAAGAGAACATCATTTTTGGTATCACTTACATGCACACATGCACGCGTGCATGCATATGCATGCACATGCACAGCTTTGAAAAGAATCTAAGAAAGATTTTACTGTGTGTAGGTATTTTTGAAAGGGTGTGGTGAAGGTGCTGCCCTCGGGTTCTTGGGGTACTGTCCTCAGGAGAATGTGCTGTGGCCCGTCCTGACAGTGAAGGAACATCTGGAGCTGTATGCTGCTGTGAAGGGGCTGAAGAAAAAAAATGCCTTGGACACTATTACACGGTACATGGAAAAGTCACACTCATTTCCTGCTTAGGAGGGTGATATCTTATTAATGGTGTTCACACAAAATTAAAGATTGGAGCTCCTAACTAGTGGCCCCTTGATTGTGGGAGACTTGGCCATCTAGAACCTAGCTCACTATTGTTTTTTCTTACTTTAAGTCTAGAGAGAAAAGTCTACCAATTTTTTTTTAATATGGAAAAAATCCTAGAAATAAGAGTGTGATGAGCAAAATGGGCTATAAAATACCAGCATTAGCCAGCTTCATGTCACTCTAATCTATGTGTCTGGCTACATTTGAAGAAAAGAGATTTATCTATTTAACTCCATTTTGGAGGTGAAAGTTCAAGATGTCAGCCTTTGATCTAGCCTTTGGTGAGGGCCAAATAGCAATGATATCAGTGCAGCATTGTTTATGAGTGGGAGATGATATGGCCAGACAGGAAACCAGAGAAAGATAAGAATAAGTGCATGAATCCTTAGTGAGCAAACCACAACTAAACAGTAGCAGTAACCTAAGGGATATCAAAGTTGTGACCACTCTGTTGACTTTTGTTTTTGTTTTTTGGGTTTTTTTTTTTTATCTCTGTTGACTTTTAAAGCTCTCACTACTGTAGTTTTATTTACATTTGCTTGCTGTGTTCCTTCCTGCTCAAGCATAATGAAGATTGACTCATTGTATTTCTCAGGTTGGTGGATGCACTCAACCTGCAGGACCAGTTGAAGGCTCCAGTAAAGACCCTATCAGAGGGAGTGAAGAGAAAGGTATGGACAGGGCTCAGTATCTCACTCTGCATCCTGCAGGCTGATGATAGACGGGTTGTTCCTCTTGTTGCAGCTGTGTTTCGGGCTGAGCATCCTGGGGAACCCGTCTGTGGTACTTCTGGATGAGCCATCAACTGGGATGGACCCTGAGGGGCAGCAGCAAATGTGGTAAGATCTCAGGAGCAGTACTCATGTGGATTTATGTATCTTGTAAAAACTGACTTTCAACATAGTTTCCTTAAAAGCATAAAGATATTCATCCTTTAGCAGGAAAAGCAACATTAATAGAAAAAGTATGCAATTTCATATTCTGGCCAACACTTGTAGTACAAAAGCAAGAGACATATTCCTTACATCTAACACCCACTGTAAGAATCCTGTTTTCCTCTTGGATCTCAGTATGCATAGGGCACAGTTAGTCCACTCAATCAATTATTAAACTTCAAATCCTCTGCAATAACAACCTGATGTGGAGATGAAAATAAAAACTCCAAGTCCTCAATATATTAATTGCTTTATGAAATTTCTAAAATCCATCATGTAGATACATTACAATTATCACATATTCTAGGAAGTCCTCACTTCTTCCCCTCGGCCTTCTCACTAATTCTCGTGCTGTTCAACACTTTTGAGAGCAGCATTTCATCAGTATCAACCTCCATGTCCAGCCCAAAACCGTTTCTAAACAAAAGTTAGGTTATGTGTCTGTTAATCTTACAAAAATACCTTGTTTTTGATTTCTCCTGGATGTGCTTCTTGTTTTGCATGTGTGCTAATGGAAACATCTTTAAAAGGTTCTATGATTCCTTGAGAATTCTCTTTAATCAGCGGCTCTCTTTGATCTAACCCTAGGCAGGCGATCCGGGCCACCTTTACAAACACAGAGAGGGGCGCCCTTCTGACCACTCATTACATGGCAGAGGCAGAGGCTGTGTGTGACCGCGTGGCCATCATGGTGTCTGGGAGGCTGAGGTGAGTACCGGCCAGGCCTGCCCTTGACCCCGGGTTACCTTCTGTGATAGAAGAACACTGCCCACGGTGACAAGCTGGAGAATCAGTGCCAGTTCCTGCCTGGCCCTGCCCCTAACACTCAGGTGATGAATTGCACGAGCCATAGGGAGCTTTTTTGCCTTGCTTGACTTTAGCCTCCTCCTATTTATCTCCAGATGTATTGGTTCTATCCAACATCTGAAAAGCAAATTTGGCAAAGATTACCTGCTGGAGATGAAGGTGAAGACCTCCATGCAGGTGGAGCCCATCAACACAGAGATCATGAGACTTTTCCCCCAGGCTGCTCGGCAGGAAAGGTAATGCAAATGTATCATTTTAATCTTTATTTTTGGTGGTTTTTTTTAATCATGAGAAATGAAAGTTCTGTCTCCTCATTGTTTTTAACTTCAGTCAATGTGAGAACCTTCATGACTAAGAGAAAGCCTCTGTTCCAATGGCTGCCACAGGAAATAACTAAGACAATAAATTGCTCATTGGAGGCTGGCTCTTGTAAGGGAATTAGCATTTGTGGGGCTCTGAAATGTGCCATGTACTACTGTATGTTTGTGGATATATTATCTCAGTGGCCTTTGCCAGAGGGTGTAACAGTCCTTATTAAAGGAGATGCCCCTGATAGAGCTCAGTGGTAGTAGTAGACATCCATCACCATCCATGAATGGTGTCTCTCA
>CABHPR010136613.1:56927-69241 GCA_902168415.1 Peromyscus melanophrys
ATTTGTATTAGTGGTGGTAGTAGACATCCATCAGAATCCATGAATGGCGTCTCTCAGCATTTGTATTAGTGGTGGTAGTAGACATCCATCACAGTCAATGAATGGTGTCTCTCAGCATTTGTATTAGTGGTGGTTCTTGAGGCTCAATAAGGTGATACCAAATAACTCACAGTTTCTGCTTAGATACTCTCTTGTTCCTAAGATGGAGGAACAGTCTTGTTTCCTCCTTTCTTAAGGCATCTTGCTACTGGTCTCCTCTCTTGTGTCCCAGTCTTGCTCCTCACAGACTGACTTCTTGTTGATCAGAGAGTACTGGAACTGCAGCCATCTAAGGTCATAAAATGTACATTTATGCTGGGTGGTGGTGGCACACGCCTTTAATCCCAGCACTTGGGAAGCAGAGGCAGGCAGATTTCTGTGAGTTTGAGGCCAGCCTGCTCTATAAAGTGTGTTCCAGGACAGCCAGAGCTGTTCCACAGAGAAATCCTGTCTCAAAAAAAACAAAAAGAAAAAAAAAGATGTACATTTACACAAATAGTTGACAGGATTGTTGTTTGTATTCAGGCATGCATGCATCTAAGGGTACAACCTTGAAACCCAGTGTTCTTCCTCCTTCTTCACAGATACTCCTCTCTGATGGTCTACAAGTTGCCTGTTGAGGATGTACAGCCTTTATCACAGGCTTTCTTCAAACTGGAGAGACGTAAGTGAATGTTTAGAACTAAAACTCCAAAAAAAAAAAAAAAACATAAAAATCCAAACTAGCTTTAAAAAGCATAGAATGTTCATGATACACAATTAATAAATTGCTAAGACATCCAATCCAGTGGTTCTCAACAAGAAGTGATTTGACATGTCCATCTCATAATACAAAATGCATTCAGTCTATCTTCAAAAGTCCCCATAATTCTTAAAAGTCCCAATTCTGTTCAAAAGTCTTTCATGGGACTCAAGACACACTCTGATTTGTGAACCCTGGTAAAATAAAAGAGAATGCTACATACTTCCAACAAACAATGGCCCAGAGAAACGATTCCTATTTAAAGGGAGTAGCAGAAGGATAGCAAGCAGAGATTTCAGAAAAGCACAAAACATACAAGGTCAGTCACATTAACTATTGTAGCTTCATGTCAGACATCCAGCTCGTGTTTTGGCATGAGATGACTGCCTACAGCATTTTGTATGCCCTTCCTATGAGTCTGCCACTTCTAGCATATATGACCTCCTTCTTGGGCCTGTTCTACTCAAAACCTGAACACTTCCTTAGTAGATGTTCTTCAGCTCTGGCATCTCCAACATCCCAAAGTCTTTACTGCAACTTAGACTTTACACTTCAAAGCTTCGTGATGGCTTGCCGAGGAATCTGACTCTACTATACATTTCCCGGCCTCCCAAGCTTTTCTTGGGAACCTTGGTGCAAGACTCAATCACTCCATAACTTTTGCATCATGAATACATGCAAAACTTGCATCACGTGATTGATTCCAGGTTCTGTGGTCAGTTTGAGAAATACCCAGATGCCTTTTCACCAAGGCTGCAACAGTCTCTGGGTACCTGGGTATCTGAAACCAGAAAGTTCTATATCCATGATCTTTCACCAGCAGAGTGCCCTGGTACTCTCCCTGCTCAGTCACTTACTTTCAGCTGAGCTTACATTTCTAGATCTTATGGTCTTTTATGGAAGAAATCTGGCTCTCAAGGCAACTTTCCTATTTTTCCATTATTTTTCTTTAATGGCACTAATGATTCTAAGAGTTGCAGCCACTCTCTCTGCACCAACTTTGTCTACAGCAACTTTAAATGTACCCGCAATACATACTTTTTTCAAAATGTTTATTTCACTTGTTCCTCTCTCTCATTATAAAATTGGCAACAAACAATAGTTATGCTGTATTCTGATTGCTGTTTTGTCTCAAATTTCTCCACCCAACTAATCAGTCTATTGCATGGATGTAGCTTCACTCAGATTCTCAGGACACAAACTGGAGCAGACAAAAACTTTTCCAGAAATCACACAAATGACTTCCAGGCTAACTCCCAATGAAGTTATCACCTGAAACCTCTGAGTTGTTCTCATCTGAAACCTCATGAGTACAGTGTTTACCAGCTGCATTTCTATTGGCATTTGGGTCTTCCTCCAGAAGGCTCTGCTTATAGTAATCTAGGGTTCTTCTAGCCCTCTCCTCAACCTTTTCCACATTCCTCCCATAAACCAGTTTCAAAAGTTTGAGGACCAAATGGTCATGTTTAATCACAGAAATGACCCCACTTCTGGTACCACTTTCTGTATTGCCTCAATGTTGTTGTAACCAAATATATACCAGAAACAACTTATGAGTAGAAAAGCTTAGTTTGACATGTGATTTCAGACAATTGCAATCCATCATAGCAGGAAAGTATGATAGGGCAACTCTGTCTGTTAGATGGGAGCATGTTACTGGGGCTCCTCACATTATTGTGTCAGACCAGAAGCAGAGCAAAGAGAATGTGCAATCTTCAAAGGCTCATCTATAGTGACATACTTCCATTAGTCAGGTCCCATCTCTTAAAGGCCCCAAAGCTTTCAAGTTAGTTTCACAAACTTGGGGCTATTTGGATAGCTTGTGAAGGACATTCCAGATTCATACTGATGTATCCCCCATGCCTCTTCTTGGGCTGTGCTTTGAATCTTGCCCACTGTCTTCTGTTGAGAACTCACACTGCCCAGCTTGTGTCTTCTTGACACATGGGTAGGGCCACCCATATAGGTTGTTCTTTTCTTTTTTCTTTTTTTTTTGAATTTATTTTATTTTATTTTACAATATAATTCAACTTTACATATCAGCCATAGATCCCCCCATCATCCCTCCTGCCACCCTGCCCCCCTCTCCCTGGCCCACCCCCCATTTCCATCTCCTCCAGGGCAAAGACTTCCCCGAGGATTGAGATCAACCTGGTAGACTCAGCCCAGGCAGGTCTAGTCCCCTCCTCCCAGGCTGAGCCAAGGGTCTCTACTAAGCCCCAGGTTTCAAACAGCCAATTCATGCACTGAGCACAGGACCCGGTCCAGCTGCCTGGATGCCTCCTAAACAGATCAAGCCAATCAACTGTCTCACCCATTCAGAGGGCCTGATCTAGTTGGGGGCCCCTCAGCCATTGGTTCACAGTTCATGTGTTTCCATTCGTTTGGCCACTTGTCCCTGTATTCCATCCATCCCTGGTCCCAACAACTCTAGCTCACATAAACCCTCCTCCTTCTCGCCAATTGGACTCCCGGAGCTCCACCCGGGGCCTGACCGTGGATATCTGCATCTAGTTCCCTCAGTCACTGGATGGGGTTTCTAGTATGACAATTAAGGTGTTTGGCCATCCTATCACCAGGGGAGGTCAGATCGGGCTATTTCTCGACTATTGCCAGCAGTCTATTGTGGGGGCATCTTTGTGGATTTCTGTGGGCCTCTCCAGCACTTTGCTCCTTCCTATTCTCATGTGGTCTTCATTTATCATGAACATTCCTTGTGTTTCCTCTCTGTACTTGATCCAGTTGGGATCTCCCGCTCCCCTAAGTTCTCTTTCCCTCGCCCCTCATTACCCCCACTCACGTCCAGACTGTTCATGTAGATCTCATCCATTTCTCCATCATTGGGTGATCCCCGAGTCTTTCTTGGGGTCCTGTTTTCCAGGTAGCCTTCCTGGTGTTGTGAGTAGCCGTCCAGTCATCCTTGTTCCACAACTAGTATTCTCCTATGAGTGGGTACATACCATGTTTGTCTTTCTGAGTCTGGGTTACCTCACTCAGGAGACATTTAAGGAATTGCTCAACATCCCTAATCATTAGGGAAATGCAAATCAAAACAACTCTGAGATACCACCTTACGCCAGTCAGATTGGCTAAGATCAAAAACACTGAGGACACCTTGTGCTGGAGAGGATGTGGAGCTAGGGGAACTCTCCTCCGCTGCTGGTGGGAATGCAAGCTGATACAGCCACTGTGGAAATCAATATGGCGCTATCTTAGAAAATTGGGAATCAATCTCCCCCAAGATCCAGCTATACCACTCTTGGGCATATACCCAAGGAATGCTCAATCATACCACAAGGGCACTTGCTCAGCTATGTTCATATCAGCATTATTTGTAATAGCCAGAACCTGGAAACAACCTAGATGCCCTTCAACCTAAGAATGGATAAATAAACTGTGGTACATATATACAATGGAATACTACTCAGCAGAGAAAAATAATGACATCATGAGGTTTGCAGGCAAATGGAGGGATCTAGGTTGTTCTTTTCTTATCTTACAGTACACTCTTACACTATGGTCTGTTTTCCAGTAGGGCTCAAAATTAGCCTGGTAGATAGGTTTGCATCATTATGATAAGGATTCCATGGAGCTCTTATAAACAGGATGTATTTTGTAATAGATAAGTATCAATGGGATTGGTATTCCAGGAAGGCTGACTCCCTGGAATACTGTAAAGCTCTTCTTTAAAAGCCTTCTGATATTTATGCTTTCAGCAATATCATTTTCTAACTTATATTCCTTTCCTTTTATTTAATTTGTTAACATTGAGGTTCTCATTTTGGGAGATTTTTAAACAATTTTAATGCCATTTTTCTACCTTATTCTGGGAAGATTATACAAATGCAGGCATGTAATTAACATTTTCTCAAGTGTCATTAGACACCATTGTACTCTCAGCTTTAATACATTTATTGAAGGAATTAGGCTCAGAACTTTTCAAGAACAATGCATGCTCCATGAGCATCCATATAGATTCATTTTTTCCATACTAGCAGATCAAATGTGGGTAATGCAAACCCCGGCACAACTCTAGGGTCTTTCCTCTCTCAGGTCACACGACTATAGCCAGGAAAGTGCATCGTTTTATTTAATCTCTCTTCTTATTCTGTTCCCTCCTTGTTTTATAAGCTGGTATTAGGAGGCCCCCTCTGTGGGAAACTGGGAAAGGAAGAGAGAAGAAGTAGCATGGCTGCAAGATGGCTTGACCATGGACACTGTAGTCATCACATCTGTATGGGAACACAGACACAGAACATCATCTTGAGACTATAAATAAGCACAATGGTTACCATTGTCATTAGATCTAAAGAGACAGAAAGACACAGCCTGGGGCAGAGTGGTGTAGAATTTATCACCTTGAAAGAAATAGTGACCATCAGTCAAAAGACTCCTGTCGGAGAGGGAGTGAAAGAGTAAACGCCATGACCTCTCTTTCTTTTTTTTCCTTCCTGTTGAAAACCCACTGGGACATGTTACTTAGCACCAGCCCCTGAGGCAGAAAGAAGGCCCGATGTAGGAGGCACATGGAAATTTTCTAGCAAAAAGAGAGCCCTGTTTTACCTTTATTTCAGATTGGTATTCTAGAATATTCTCCTTTTTCATCTTCTTGTGCCTTTGAGAAAACTCTAAGAAAACAGGACAGTATTTCTATCTTTTTAGACGACTAAATGGTGTATTTAATTTCTAATAGTTAACTCAAAATAATTATTATCTTATATTTTTATTATTTGTACATGAATTGGTGAAATTCCTTGAGAAAAAAAAGAGCTTCTAATGGGTATTCATCTTACACAGTGAAAGAGAACTTTGACTTGGAAGAATACAGCCTCTCACAGTCCACTCTGGAGCAGGTGGGTAATTTTTAGTCATTGTATATCATCCTAGAAATAAGTTAATAGCTGAGGAGACGGCTCATTGGATAAAGCACTTTCTGAAAAAGTGTGAAAGCCATAGTTTGAATCCCTAGAGTCCACACAAAAGCCAGGTGGGCATGGCTGACTCCTGTAATCCTAACACCATGGAAGCAGAGGTGAACTCCTCAATCAGGGCAAGCTGGCTAGATGGACTAGCTGATTGGAGAGCTCTAGGTTCAATTGAGTGTCTGTGTGTCTGTAAATAAAGTGTGAAGAGCAATTGAAGAAGACATGTGACATCAACTCCAGGTCACCACGGATACCTGTACATACACAAACCAACATAAGGTGGCCATGAATGCATATACATCACGTACACATGCAAACACATAATGAATAAGCTTGGGAAGAAGACACAATCTTTGCATCATTTGCAGCTATAGAAGGTGGTGTGGTACGCCTCTCATTTTTTTCTTTATTCATTCTCTTTTCCAGGTCTTCCTAGAGCTCTCCAAGGAACAGGAGCTGGATGATTTTGATGAGGAACTAGATTCCTCAGTGAAGTGGAAGCTCCTCCCACAGGAAGAGCTTTAAAGTTCAAAATGTTCTGTTTATCTTCAAGCTCACGTCCCTTTAAAAGACAGTATTCAATAGCATTGATGTGTCTTAGTTATCTCAGACGTGGCGCTAAGTATTTTCGAAACTCATGTCAGAATTTTTCTGAATAATATTTCTGACAGTGGTGACCAAAGTGAGAACAGGCTAGAACATGCAGCCAGGGTACCCTCAACCAAGTCACATTTCACATGGTATGGAGTTTTAAAACCCATTTATAATAGTATTGATGTTTATGAGTAAGCTGCAGTGACTGATCGATTTTTCTCCCCCCTCCCCTGAACTTCAAAACATTAACATTTTCTTTCCTTATTGACTAGGTAAGGTATAATTTAAACAATATTGATTTCAGGGAGAAGGGAATCAGCTGATTTCCCAACAGCACACTATTTGTTTATTGTAACTCACTTTGACCTGTTCGTCATTCCTTGGTTCTTCTTTACTGAACAGTTTGCAGACTTTGGGTCACAGAGAAATGTGTTGTCTCCTGTGACAACACAAGTAACTTTAAACTCGTGGGAGTCAGTATTGCAGTCGTTAACGACTGAGTGCATATTTACATGCAAATTTGAACCATTTCTGAAATGTTGATTTTTTTTAATGATGTAAATGTGTACTCTTAGATAAAAGGACTAGCTTTGCAAGTCTTTATTTACCAAGTCTGTGTATGCTGAAACCTATCTACTGCAACATCATTACAATTGCCACAAACTCTTATCTATGAGATTTTTGTTGTTACTATTATTTTTACTAGTTAACCAAACATTTACAGGCAGTTATGTGAAAAAATTTACCTTGATTCTGGAGTTGTATGTAGTGTATGTGAATACCAATTGCCCTCAGTGTATGAGAATTCTCACACGAGATCTTGAGCAAAGGCTCCAAGCCTTTAATTAAAAAAAAAAAAAAAGACATTAATACTGGCCCTACTGATTTACCTGGCCTTATAAATGACAAAGTAATTGACACAAGTCAATCCATTAAAAGCACTTTACTTGGGGCCAGAAAAATGCCTCAGCAGTGAAGGCTGATGACTTTTCAAGCCTGATGACCAGAGTTTGATCCTGGCGGCCCCAAATCCACACGCATGTGTCTACACACATGCACTCAGAACAAACAAAAATGAAATAAAAATATACTGGGTGTCATTGTGGTGTTTTCATATGTATTTTGTTTTTGTTGACCCTCCTCGATCACTCCCCTCCCTCACCCCTGCAGTACCCCGATGGTCGTCTTCCTCACCCACTAGCCTTCCTCTACTTTTATGGAGCATGCATTCCGAAGTCTTCTTTAACTGTGCTCGCTAGTGTCTCTCAGCTTGACATAGACTAGAATTACTTGGAACAAAGCCACCTCAGTTGAGGAATCGTTGGCATGTCTGTGAGGCATTGTCTTTACATTTTATTTTTATCTTAATTGCATGCATGTCTGTCTGTGCATCACATGTATGCAATGCCGATGGAGACCAGAGGAGGGCATCAGACCACCAAAGATTGGAATGACATACAGATGAGAGCTTCTATGTGCCGGAAATTGAACCCAAGTCCTCTGGCAGAGCAGCCAGTGCTTTTAGGATTGAGATGTCTCTCCAGCCCCCAGGCATTTTCTTGATTATCTACTGATAGAAGCCTCTCCAGCCTACTCTTGATGACACCATCTTTAGGCAAGTGAGCCTGGGATGGGTAAGGAAGGAAGCTGAGCAAACCAGGGCAAGCCAGTAAGCAGCATTCCTCCACAATCTCTGCTTCAGTTCCTGACTCTAGGTTCCTATCTTGAGTTCTTGCCTTACCAGGAAGACAGACTGTAACCTGTAAGCTAAAATCAAACCCTTCCCCTCAAGTGACTTTTGCTCATAGTGTTTGTTATAATAACAAAAGTAACTAGGACTCCAATACTGAGTCCCTCTTTTCCTCTTTCATGAGCCTCTTTTTAATTTAATAATCTGTTCTCTCTCTCTCTCTCTCTCTCTCTCTCTCTCTCTCTCTCTCTCTCTCTCTCTCTCTCTGTAAACATACACACACACACACATCTGAATCTAGGGTCTACATACAAGCATAAATAAGGGGCATTTATCCCAGTCTGGGATACTTCAAATAACATAGTATTAATTCCACCCTTTTTCTACAAATGTCATGCTTTTAGTTTTCTTTACAAATAAATAAAATTCCACCATTTGCATGTACCACGTTTTCCTTACCCATTCATCTGTTGTTAGAGCACTAGGCTCTTAGTTATTGGGAATGGTGCAGCAGTAAATATAGATATGCAAATATTTCCATGGAGAGACTTCCAATCCTTTGAGCATGTCCCCAGGCAAGCACTTTACCCGCCATAAACCAAAAGCCCAAGCAGTGCAATTATCCTCTTGTTACACTGCTTGCCTCTATCAGGCCTTCAAGACCCTCTTCATTTGCACTATGAGCATCCTTGTAGTAAAACACGCTAATGAGAATGTGTTGGTGGACTCCATTATGGGAGCCAACCAAGAGAGGTATATATCATTTTAGTACCCTGACAGGACCTTCTCCAGGACAAGAAAGAAGGTAAAACTGAGAATGTCTCAAGAAGACTTACAGCTAAGAGTTCTATAAAAGAAAACAATACAACAGACTTGAGCCACATAGAATTTCAGAACTGTGTTCATTTCAAAAGCATAATACAGTAATGGCAACATCACTAACATTTAGATGACTAAGGATGCATACTCTGTGGTCATTTCTGTGAACAAACGGATTGTTTTAGAAAGTGCTCCTAACAATATTGCAGTATTGTTTTTATTTGCAATTGGCACTGTAGAATGCAGGTTTCCAAAAAGGCCCACAGCTCCCCTGAGAAGTTAACGGTTATTGAGGGAGAAGGCATCATTTTTCCTCAGTGGTATAGCTGCTGAAAAGTTGTTGGGAAGTTGGGAGGAAAGGTTTCAGTGAGAGAGGATGGGCACAGATGAGAGGGAAATAGGAGCCATAAACCACCTAAAGACATTATATAAAGACATGAAACTGTCAATGATAAAATTCAGAATTCAATAACTTAAGTAAATGTTAAAATGGCCCACAAAAGATGTCTCTTCTAATCTCTAGAGACCAAGAGTGGTATCTGATTACTCCTTCGTATCTGTTACATTGCATGACACACTTGATATTAATATCATCTATGTGGGGACAGATAATCTAATCACCTGACTCCAGAGCTTTTTCCGACCAGTGGAAGGAGGAAGTTGTAGAGGTTCAGAGCAGGAGAACCATGCTATCTGCTTGTTTTTGAAAATTATGGGGTCATGAGACAAGGATGTAGATATCCTTCAGTGGAGTAGTTGAGAGGAGCAGTAAAGAAGAAAGCTGAACTTCTACAAACTACTTTGTGATATCAAAATAATTGAAATTTTAGGATTGTTTATTATAAAAGTTAGGATTACATTGACCAAAGTAGTAATTCAAGCCAGAGAAAGCCTATGTTAAAAACCTGAATTATGTGTTTCTCATCCAGGGCATTGATAAACTGTTGAAGCCTTTGAACTAAGCCACATTCTCTGTCAAGCCAATGGTTTGACAATCCTACCATCTTCAAACAAAACAAAACAAAACAAAACAACAAACAAACCACACACAAACAAGCAAACAAATGAAACAAAACAAAAACCCGGTAGATTTTCTTCGTGGGGGAGTTTTGGGTCCTCGCTCTCAGAACACTGAGCCAATCTACAACAACAACAACAACAAAATCAAAATTGTTTTAGAACAAATTAGTGAATTAGTATAAAAATGGTCAGTATGAAATCATGTAGTGCAGATGTCACAATAACATCTTATTTTGTAGTTCCTGGCTCTTTGCATGTTTACGAGACAGCAGAGATAATCTGTAAATCATTCCTGTGGGGGCTGGGGGACTCGACAAAGCAGAGCTAAATCAGGAAAACCTTTGACAAAGCAAATGTGGCAGACTTCTGGACATGAGGGCTCTTTTCAAGGAGGACAGCAGCAATCATAGAAGAAAAGACTGTTTCTTTGAGTGTCTTGACCGGGAAACAAAATCAGAACACAAACATAGACATGAGTTCTTACTGAGCAACAACCCCTTCCAAGAGCTTGTGAGTTTATTTCAATCAGCAGTGCAGAAATAATCTCAGAATTCCAAATAGATAAAGACCTCAGAGATTCAACTGCATTTGCTTGTTTTATAAGTTAAAATCTGACAGGATTCATTGTGTAACCATAGAGACTATTATCTGAAGTTACAAGTAATTTTTGTAGACTTGTAGTTCAAAACTGCACTGATTCACAGAAACTAATTTTCATTATTTCTAGCTATGTAAGTAAGATAGAATTTTCTAAGTATTGGCTGGACAGTGGCTTATGCTTCCCTCCTTACTAATAACTCTGCATTAAAGTATGGCTTGTTTTACCAAGATGAAAGGCCCTTTTATGGTTGTCTTAGTTTAGATTTTCATATCCTATGTATAGCTCAATGTTGTTCTGAGCCATATTTCCCAAGCCTCATTATGAGCACATTTTAGAGGTAGAGCCTATTGGCTGATGCCGTTAAGACTAGGAAATGATGAAGTAGATAGGATGGAAGATGTGACACAGAAGGAAAAACAAAATCAAGATATTGATTTCTGTGCTGTTCAAAACCTGATTAGATTATCTGACTCAACACCAGAAAATAAGTTCAGAACTCTGAGCTCTTTATGTTTCACCTTTTATAAGACAATATTTTGTTCTTTGAAATCTGACAATTTCCCTTTTGAGGGGCATAGACAAATTACAAATTTGGATTCCCTCTGCAACACACATTTTTAAGCCATTATAGTTAGTCAAATAAGTAGGGCTGGCAGTTCTCTGCTGTGGGAACTGGCTGGAAGTCAATAAAAAAGGAGATTTGTTCAAGGGTGGCCACGTGAACACAATGCTCAGCAGGGCAAGAAAATGACAACCACGATCTTCCTCCAAAAGCAGTCATTCTGACTGGGAATACTCAAAACAGACAAACAGAATGAGCACAGTACAGACATGATAGAGACCGGGAAGAAACAGAAACCATTTTCTTGAAGCAAGGAAACACAGGGGCAAATTAACTTTCTAGAATACTTTCTTCAGACATTCCAAAAGTAAGTTCATTTTTGCTTCTGTCTTGTTTGTGCTATGTAATTACAAATGAGATTTCATGTAATCAAAGACCAAGTTTTAGGGAGAAATTATTTTTAAAAACAGTGACTTTAGTGTTTTGGGATTTATTTTTTATGTGGTCTACAGGAAAAGGAATAGGTAGTTTTAAAGACATTGTCGTATTTTGTTATTCTAAGTAAAAATGTGTGAATGTGCCAGTGATGTGTTAGTGATCATGAGGGATGTAAGAAGATCTTCTGGAAGCATTTACAGTGTGAATTTGAACATGGATCTGTTGCCAGGCTGCATTTATACACACATGCAATTTTATTGCACAATAATTTGCAGGCATTTCCAATACTCTTTCTCTAATCCTGAGAATTGTTTAGAATGCCATTTAGAGAAATGTTTTTGTATTTCAGCTTGTCATTCCCAAACTTATAGTTTTTTAAAAATGTAAGATACTTTCCTGCACATGTTTATTTGTTGGGCATGATGTATTGAATCCTATTGAGACAAGCGCCATTTCATTACAATAGTATTTCAAATGTCACACATCCTTTGCTGTCTACAAGAGTTTGTTGTAAAACAGCATTTTGTTGACTGGTGTAGAGAGTCAGTAATAGTCACACATGCTGAAACAAAATCTTCATGTTTATTTGCTCATGGATTAGCAAGCATCTAGGAATTAGAGAAGGAAGGAAAAGCAAGCAGGAGGGATATTTTAATGAGCTTATTTATCCTGTATAACTGATTTACAGTGAAATTCTGGGATTGGGAGGTAGACTCACTTCTTCTGCCTACAAAGGGCTGTGGCTGCTTTCTTGGCTGGTTCAAGCTGCCCATCTCTTTAAGAATGTTTACATTACCAGGAGAAATTCTTGGGACTCCTGGACACCCTGACCTAAAACATTTATAATAACTATTATTATTATTATTATTATTATTATTATTATT
>CABHPR010136614.1:3485-25043 GCA_902168415.1 Peromyscus melanophrys
CACACACACACACACACACACACACACACACACACACACACACACACACTGTTTTTCTCTCTTCACAGTTACCAGGGAACAGAAGTGTTGGATGATAGTTTGGAATTAGAAAAAACTATTGATGCATATTTTCATCCCTCTTCTGCCTAGTTTTTAAAAAGGAAATGTTTTCCAAAATGTCCTGCATTTGTGTTTATTCTACTGTGGGCAAAGTGGTTAGGCATAGCTGGGATCTAGTCCTAAGAATGAGCCCAAGCCTTTATAAGCCAAAGATGTCTCTTATGTTGGCAGAGCAAGACATTTGAAAACACATTCCTCACAATGGGAGAATTGACAATAGCTATGTATCATAAATAGTGACCAAGATACAAAAGGACTGTCAATCAACAAAAACACAGCAGATGGTCCAATGGGAAAGCAGCAAGACAGAGCAGATATGGAAAAAAAAAAAAAAAGGAGCCCACAGGAAAGTCATAAACACATGAAAAGCTCACCCATGTGGAGAGGCCACTTTACATCCACCAGGTCAACAAAACTTAAAACAAAATGACAGTTGACAGGCATTGCAGATAAGGAGGAAGGTGAAGGATCTCACACTCCCAATGGGTGAGAGAATAAATTAGTACTACTCAGGACAATTGCACATGAAATCATTTCTCCAAGGACCCGTGGGGAGAAGAACGGTTTCCCATGAGCCACCTGCACTCTCTCAATTCATGGAGCTCTATCCTCAGACATGTCTAGCCCTGATGAAGCGGGGCTGTTAGGAGCTTCGCTTCCCCAGAAGTCCCCAGTCATCAGGGGCTGGCAGCTGAAGTCCTCAGACCACTTCCTCCATTGGTGACCTCACAAGACAGGCTAGCTCTGAAGCCAGCCCTAACTTCTTTACCCTACAGCACAGCCAGCACCAGATATGTACTACAAAAGTGGGATTCCTCTCCTGGATGGAGTTCACCATGCACCCCCAACTCCTGCACTGACAAGTTCTCTGGTATCAGCCACTGGGGACCCTTGCCTCCTTTCTCATGCTTTGAACATGAGTGGACCCATAAATCTCCTTGTTTAAACCCAGACTTATTGAAGGAGACATTCCACCTTCAACTACCAGTCCTCAATACAAAGGATATTTTTTTTTCCAGATAGATCCAGTGTACACATCCAAGAACACTAGGTAGTGCTGTTTTCAACATCCAAAGCCAGAAACCCAAGTATGGGTCTCTTTGAGATTGGGTAAACAGAAGCTCATAGTGGAGTTCCACATAGCAGAGCAAAAAAAAAAAAAAAATAAAAAAAAAAAAAAAAAAAAAAGTTACAGCTGCTATGTGCATCAACGTGGACCTATCCCCCAAACAGTAGTGTTAAGTGAAAAATAAAGAACACACAGAAGAACACTTGTAGAGTACAACTGCACTTATTTCAAACAGGGACAAAGCCAGCAACACCTTACACAAGGACTAGGTAACACGCAGTTCAGGAGAGTGCCTGTGACCTGTGCCAGGAGAAAAGACACCCCTGGGGGGGGGATGTCACATGGGCACTTTGAAGCATTCTGCTTCTCAGTCTGGAGGTGGCTCCCAGGTAGTCATGGTGATGGCCTCAGGAAGCCTGGGAGCTACATATCTTCTATGTGTATTCTTCAGCAAAACTTAGGATAAACACAGTTCCTATGCTTCTCTGCATAAAAAGCACTGGAAACTCTGTGCTGCCAGAAGCCTCAGCCTTCATCCCACTTCCAAGGGCACCAGTGCCTGAGGCCATTGGCTCTCTGGAGAGAGCCTTCCAGTAGTGCTTCATCACTTGGGGTCAAAGGAGACGAAGGAGGAGGAGAGAAAGACCTGGAAATTCTGGAGAGTTCCCCATTGCCTTTGTCCACTGTTAAGGGGCAGCACTAAAGTGAGACATGGGGATGAACTCTAAGGGGGTGTGCTTAGTCTTGGGGGTGTGCAGGATTAGGAGTGGCACCCGAGGGTCCTGAGCACCTCATCCCTTCATTCCAGCAGTGAAAGGTAGGTCTCAGCTGGAAGAAGGCACAGGCTCTGCTGCTCCCCTTTGTGTGTTTGCTGACAGCTCAGTGATCCACACGGTCAACCGGTCAGATGAAAAACAATGGCATGACAGGCACCCTGACTCTCCCCCACCCCTGTTCCTTCTCCTTTATAAAGCTGACTTCTATCCCAACACTTCATGCTGTAGTCAGCGGGAGCCAGACATCAGACTACAGTGTTCTGACAAACAGAAGTGTGTGTCAAGCCTTGCAGTGTGGAGAGCTGGTCAGAGGGGACCATGTGCAACATGAGTAAAACTCAGCAGAGATAGCCTCCTGGTGTCCTGCTAGCCGGTTCCAATAAGAAGCCACGACCTGTTGGCAGTGTCGGTACTGGCTCAGGATGAGGAGAGATGGGCCAGAGGAAGCAACCAGGAGACAAAAGTAACCACATTGAGTCAAGGACATGAATGTCATAACTCAGTCCTGAACCCACAGAGTAAGAGGGAAAGCATCAATCATGGGCAGTGAAATCAACACTAAAACCACAATAAAAATCAAGAGAATAAATGACTCCAGGCTGCCCAGCCCCAGATGGGGCATCTACAATACAACCCCTATGCCTAACACTTGGGGGACATCAGAAAATGGGGAGGGGCAAGGTTGTAGGAGCCAGAAGTCCAGGATGTCGTCTGCATGATGATGACTTCTGAACAGGACAGAGATGTTGCTCTCATGAACTCAACAATGCGGCTGCCTGAGCAAGACCTGAAAAGTCCACACTAATCCACATGTCACCACAGATGGAGGAAGATTTCATAAAGCCTCACTCCTAGATGAAGAGCTACAGGCAGTCAATGGCTGCTGGGGGAGGACAATCCATGCAAAAAAAAATGTCAACACTAATTAGACTCAATAAGTGTCATACACACACACACACACACACACACACACACACACACACACACACATCAATATAGAAGAAGAGGTCAGGAATTCAATAAGGGGTTGTGGGGGGGACACAGGAGGAGTTGGAGGGGGGAAAAGGGAACAGAGATGACATAAATCTAGTATACTTGTATAAAATCTTCAAATTTTACCAAAAAAAAATGATTTAAGAAACACAGTGTTAGCCAGGCGGTGGTGGCTCACGCCTTTAATCCCAGCACTCAGGAGGCAGAGCCAGGCGGATCTCTGTGAGTTCAAGGCCAGCCTGGTCTCCAAAGAGAGTTCCAGGAAAGGCGCAAAGCTACACAGAGAAACCCTGTCTCGAAAAACCAAAAAAAAAAAAAAAAAAAAAAAAAAAGAAAAAAAAAGAAAGAAAGAAACACAGTGTTTAAAATTTTTCCTAATGGCTTATTAAAATGATTGTCATCTTAAAAGAGAAATGTTTGAAATACAATACAGCGATGAATATGCTTCTACACTCTACAAAAAATAACTCGTAAAACAAATACTAATTAGGACACCAGAAATTATCTTTTTAAAGACGGTCAGTCGGTCACTAAATAACTCTAACTGCATCAAGCGGCCTCAGTGTGGACTTACACTGTCGCTGTAGGACACATCGGTGCTCCGGGACACGCTGGAGTACAGGGTCCGGGTGCTGCCCAGGGTCCCGTTCCTGCGGCTCCTCATGCTGAGCCTGGCTCCCTCGAAGGACATCTTGCCTGTGGAGATTGGAGGACAAGCGGGTTACATACAGTAAAAGGACTTCCCCGGAAGCCTGTGCCCTGCTGCCCCTTCCTCCCACTCTCCTTTCCTTACCATGTTCCATCCGGCTCACCTGCATCGTCTACCCTGCACCTATTTCATCCTCTGGGACTCGGCAGGCATTTCTGCGGTTCAGCGCTAAGTCCTCTCCCACCCCTCATGCCTCAGTGCTGCCGCCCTATGGTAGCAACAGGCATGACAGCATTTTATGACTACAGCATTCCTGAGACAAACTTGGGTGACCCACCCCAAAGTACCATCCACTGCGTTTGCACTAATTGTCTACTTGGTTGATGAATGTGGAATGGCTAACACTAAAAAAATTACTATGTGCGTCTCTCTCTCTCTCTCTCTCTCTCTCTCTCTCTCTCTCTCTCTCTCTCTCTCTCTCTCTCTCTCTCTCTCTCTCTCTCTCTCAACATTCACATTCCAGGGCACATGTGGAGGTCAGAGGCCAACTTAAGGGGGTAGGTTCTTCCCTTCCACAATGCATTCCAAGAACTGAACTCGGGACCTCAGGCTTGCGTGGCAAGTACTTTCACTTGCTGAGCCAGCTCGCTGGCCTCTGGCGGGCATCATGTATCAGTCAGATCATGGCCACAGTGGAGACAGGATCTTGGGTCTGATCCAAATCAAGCAAGGACTGCAAGTCACATGCCCCAGGTCTCCCTGAAACTCTGAAGTTGGTATGTGAGTCTCAGGGACACCCCATACCTCCCACCTGTGTGGGCATCAGGGAAGTTCATCTGTCTTGGAGGAGGGGGAGGGGGCTTGCTATCCTCACTCCTCATCTCACTTGAAGACACTCATCTCTGCTGCCGGAGACCCATTCCCTCATGTCTCCTAAACTCTGACCTGCATCCCAAGCTCCAAACAAAACTCAGACCATATGACCTGTAAATGCAGCAACCAGGACATTTCTAGAACAAAATCACTACTCACACTCCTCACTGTTTTCTCCTCTAGGGACCACATGCATCCTGGACTGTCCCCTACTTCCTGAGCCACAGATCTTGGGAACTCTCCTAGAACCCACTCAGAGTACACAGCCCAAACTGGTTAAAGTACTAAACGTCTCTTTTACTTCTCCCTACCAGGCATTTCAAAGAGCCGCACAGAGTATTAATAGGTACTTCACATACATTACTGTAAAACCGCAAATCAATCCTGCAATGCATTCAAGATGCCTCCCATACAGCAAATTGCTTCTGAGTGGGGCCCAGATGGTCGAGAAGCAATTTCATTTGCTTTGCAATGAGAAACTTTGCTGCCCTGCAAAGGAAAAGGTGTGTTTTTGCGTTGGAGACCACATCTCCACCAAACCATGGAAGCTGTGTAACCAGCAGGCCTCTCCCTCCTCTTTCGGGCATTGGTCACTAATCCTTGTCTGAGGTCAGCTGACCACATGAATCCATGTGAATCCAGGCACTTTTTATGATGTCTCATGGTACAGGTGCATGTTTGCTGATCCTCCAGACACATTCCGGTGTGGAAAATAAAACAAACTTTTGGAAGAAGTCCCAAGAGAAAAGATTGGAGAGAGCTCCCAGGGGCCTGGAGAGAGGCTGAGAAAAGAGGGCCCTAGGGGAGCCACAGGAAAGGAAAAGAGGCTTAAACTCACCCAAAGGAGAGGGAACTGGAAAGACTGTCAAAAACCAGAAAGGACAGAGGGAAAGAAAGCTGGGCCTTGGAGCGGGCAGCAACATGTCCAATCAATGTCCACCTCCCAAACACCTGCCCACATCTAATAATCCTGAACCTGCTAGAAAAAATGGGCCAAGGACTGAAATCCAAATCCATGACAGGGAATACAATCTCCAATCAACATAAATATTGTTCAGCCTCCTTGTAACCAAACAGGAAAAGTTCATCAACAATGAGGCACCAATAGGGAGGCTTGTGGAAGGCAGTATTGTGTGTTAGGAAGAGGGTTAGGGGCAGACACTCTCAGACAGTAGGGGTGAGGATCAGGGGTGGAAGGTAGGGTAAAAACTTCTTTAGTTCCTGCAAAGTCATTAGTGATGACATAGCAAGCTTAAGTCTTGCAAACAGCATAGCAAGCTTTAAGAATGATCATTATTGGCTTTAGGGAATCTAGATAAAAGACTTAATTTTCATCTGCAATGCATCCCCTGGTAGCTTGTCTACACCCCAGTGGATGGCCCTACACCCATGAACATACTGGCAGCATGATACAGACTCTGTGAGAGTTTCTAAAAGTACATAAAGCTGGGAGGGAACAAGAGGGAAGGATGTTGGAATAGTTGAAGGAGAGCATGGGGGTGGATTAGATTAAAACATATCATATGCATGGCATTCTCAAATGCTGTGGGATGTCTTTCTGTATGCTGTGAATAAGTGTTGCTCCCATTGGCTATTAAATAAAGATGTTTTGGCGAGGCAGCTTAGAGGAAGGTGGGAAAGCAGAGATACAGAGAGAAGAAAAGAGAGCAGGAAGAGACACCAGGCACTGCCAGGAGAAGCAAGATGTGAAAGTACCAGTAAGCCTCAGCCATGTGGCAATTTATAGATTAATAGAAATGGATTAAGTTATAAGAGCTAGCTAGCAAGAACCTTGCCATAGGTCATATAGTTTGTAAATAATATAAGCCTCTCTGTGTTTACTTGGGTCTGAGTGGCTGTGGGACCACAGGTAAGAGAGATTTGTCTGGACCATGGGGGGCCAGGTGGGACCTGAGAAACATACAGCTACATTTGGCGCCCAACATGGGGCATGAACCCACAACCCTGAGATTAAGAGTCTCATGCTCTACCGACTGAGCTACCAAACAATAAAAAGATGGTATTCCAGGGCCTGAGGAGATGGCACAGTTGGTGAAGTGCTTGCCTCCCAAGTGTAAAGACCTGAGTTCAGTTCCCAAGAAAGCCCATTAAAATGCTGGCTGTGATGGTGTGCTCCTATCACACCAAGGGCAGGATACTCACAGCAGAGACAAGCAGATCTTTGGTGAAGTTCCAGGCCAATGAGACCGTGTCTCAAATAGAAGGTGAAACATGCCTGAGGATTGCCTGAGTGTTGACGCCACAGACTGTCCTCTGACATCCACATGTGTGTACATGTGCACCCACATATACATGAGTGTGAGATCCTGTACACACACACACACACAGAGAGAGAGAGAGAGAGAGAGAGAGAGAGAGAGAGAGAGAGAGAGTTACATTTGGAAGATGTCCAATAGTGAGTTACTTGCCACAGAAAAAAACTGGAAACAACCTATGTTTCCATCACCAGGAGAATGTTTCTCCCAGAATAGATGAGAAGATGATGTGGTGACAGGGGAGTCCTGATGATATGGGAAATTGCTAGGGCTTCTTGTATGTAGGGAAAGATCAAGATGAAGGAAGTAACAAAAAGTTCTGATTTCTGCACTTGTGCTCAAGTGCTACCCCTGTGACCTTAAGTGAATGCTTCCGGACAGTTTCCCCACACAGGCAGGTGAGGCAGCATGCCTGCTGTTAAGGCAACTATCACATAGCACTCAAAAACATGTGGATCCAGATCCACCAAAGTGCTAGCCACTGTTGGGTGGGCAGAAGGGGGCTATGCATGATTTTCATTTTATCCTTTAACATTTCGTGTTTTCCCAAATTAAATATATCATGTATGCCACCTGGAAAAAAAATCTTTAATGAAAAGGAAAACATCTTGGAGCTGGATAAGGTGAAGATAACCCCTGACCTTAGCTGCATCCCTCTCCTCTAGGAGACAAGAGTTGGAGAGAGTGAAGATGGCCACACAAAGGTCTCTGTCTCCAGAGCACATAGAGAGGAAAGCAGGGCTGGAAGAGAGAAGGTCATCATGGGTCGTTTGCTCTATAGAGGAAGTATCAAGTTTGAGTCTTGGGAAAGAAAACTAACAGATCGGGGGGAAACCAAAGTCCAGAGTAAATATCAGAATATAATAATGTTAACAATAACAGTACAGGGACCAGAAGGCATCTCAAGGGTCGATGGGAGAGATGAGCAATTGAAAATAAAATGGTTTAAGAGAACCACAAATCTAGCTAAGAGCACAGGTTTCTGGGGGCTCATTCAGCAGCCAGAGATATAACTTCAAAAGAGTCCCCTCAGGGTCTCTCTCCATATTAATAGGAGCAAAGCAGTCTTCATCAGGCTTTTTATTTGTGGTTCTAAAACGTTTCCTTTTGCATAAGGATATAGATCCAAACATCTGCCCTGGAGCCCTTGGTCTACTCTGTCCATTTGCTCCAGTCATATAACTGCACAGGTGGCCAGAGGAATTTCTGTAGCTCTTGTCTCTTGGAATGGAGAGGGACCCACTACTTCACTTAAGAAAAAAATCACTTAGAGATAGTTTAATAAGAACAGGGTTCAAAAATTTAAAGCTGAGGCATTTGTTCTTGCCAGCCTGTCCTACAACTGGGAATTAAACTTTCACACAGACCTTGAAAGACAAAATTCATAACCCCAAGGTTCTAGCACAGTACAACACAGAATGGCATAACATACCCATGCTATTTGATTTGCAAGCTCTTGAAGGCTCACCAGAGATGCTTCTTGGATGCTGCTTCTTTTTAGAGGAGGTACTGGTGTTCTGCCATCCAGAACACTTCTTTAAATGTAAGTTTCAAGTCCAGGGCCTCTTGACTTATCTCTTGCTCCACATGAGTGTATTTCTCTCAATCATGGAACTCTGGAGAGCAATAGGACAATGAAGTCAAGAAAAAAATGACAGACTCTGCCTAACGTGGGCCAATTCATGAAGATAACCACATCATGAAATAAGACTCCACTAGGAAAACAGCATGGTAGGAGTCCTGCAAGACTGAGTGGTGGTTTCTGATAAGGATGGATTCATGCAATTCATGAGCTTTGCTCAGTACCCTATTCTGCTTCTAAAACATCATAGAGGAGGGAGCTGGGGAGATGGCTCAAAGCTTAAGAGTACTTGTTGCCCTTGCAGAGGACCTGGGTTCAGCTTCCAGGAACAGGGTCACAACCATTTGTAACTTCAGTTCCAGAGGAATCTGATGGCTCCTTCTGGCTTCCATGGGCACTGTTCACACGGAGTGCACATACATTCATTCAGACATACACACATACACATAAATAAAAATACTTTTTTAAGTCATGGGGATAGGAATGAAGCATGAAAGCCCTGGTGTCCTTCACTTCCAGGATTCATAGAGGAATGGAAGGCACACTTTCCCATAGCAATGAAAACCATATGTCAAGAGGAAGTCAAATAAACACACCTAAGAAACATCTACTAATCTAGCATAACACTGGAGGAAGAAAAAGCTACCACGGTACAGAAAAAAAAGCCAAAGCAATGACTTGTAGCTCTGAATAAAAACCAGACTGAGGCTGGACTCCCTGACGATCAGCAGCTAACATAGCCTCTCAAGTCTCAGTCCCTCATTCCTGGGGCTGTGCCTAGCCCTGTGGGTTTATAGTGAAGATCAAAGACAATGTCTTTACATCAGACTTGGCACGGTGGTCAAATGGCATCAGTGTCAGATCTGTACTATTCCCACTAAACTCATGTTGGGACCTTCTAAGAACAGCGAAAGAGGTGTCTGATGGAAAGGAAGGTGTTGGGAAGGGTTGGTACTACATAAGTTCTTGGAAGAACCTAATTAGATTTGCATCCTAAAGGACCAGAAGCAGAGGGAGCAAGTGCGAAAGAGCTGGTAAGAGAAGGGAGGGGGGGCTCTGTGAGTGGGGTAGAGGGGTGTCACCTGTTAGACTCAATGAAGAATGTTGTTATTAGCAGGAGTAGAGCTGTTAGACTGAGGGTCTCTGTCTTTTCTCAGCTGTGAGCCTAAGAACACCATCAAGTTTCAGCTATATGGACCTCTCCAACATAGGAACTCATCTATGTGGGCCTCTCCAACATAGGAACTCATCTATGTGGGCCTCTCCAACATAGAAACTGGTCTCTGTGTGCTCCTCCAACATAGAAACTGGTCTCTGTGGGCCTCTCTAACATGGAGACTGCTCTGAGTGGGCCTTTCCAACATGGAGACTGGTCTCTGTGGGCCTCTCCATCATGATGACTTGACCATAGGGGCCTCTCTAACCTTGGCAACTTGCTTTATTGAAACAAATGGCTAAGAAGGTAACAGAAAGCATGATAGCAAGACAAATTCACAATCTTGTATTATCCAAACATAAAAGTGACAACCTATCACATTTTCTATATTCTTTTGATGGGCAGAAAAACTTTAGGTCCAGCCCACACTCAAGGAGAGGGGCTGTAAGAACTGAATACTGGAAGGTGGGCGTCCTAGGGGAATCTCAGACGCCTGTCTACCACTGCACCCTTTAATTGAACAGTCACTGCTGGTACTCTTGACTTATCAAATATAATTATTCTTTTAATATAATATCATGCCGAGAATGGCCACCAGACTACCAAATACCACTCAGGCTCCACAGTGTAACCCCGGGCAAGCCCCCTAAGGTGCCTGACTCAGGGTTAACTATAGAAAAGGGGGACAGAATTCACCATGTGCCCCTAACCAGCCTTTAAAATGGTGGTTGGCGCTCCTGTCTGCCAATTACCATGACACTTATCACCCCGCTTTACTACAGCACCCAACTTTATCTGACTTTGACCCAACATATGATTCAGCTCTTCTTTTTGTTACATGTATTTATTCTTCTTTGAGAAGAAATATTATCTCCCTGCTAATGGTCATTTCTGCATCTTCCACTCTCCCAGGTGGCTCTCTTGGCCTTACTGGTGGGCATGGCCCTTCCTTCCTGGCTGGTCCACCCTGGACTCATCCATCAGCATCAGAAAACACCATGGGGAAGATTTCAATGGAGCATGACAAGAAGTGTGCATTCTAGGAGGCTGGTATCGGTGTGAGGGTCTTTGCAGAGAGTTCACACACGGACAGCTTGACCTGTACTTACCGCCAATGCTACCAGCTTGATTCTGTTTTCATTATATTTTTGGACCCTGTAATGTAAACTCTAGTAAATGAGCAGCATCAGTACTGTTCTCTCTGTATCACATTTACGCCTTTGTCCCTTAATTATCAGGGTTAATAGTTTATATTGATTCTGGCTAGAAATGGGTCTAAAATTTTCATATTGATCATAAAGTCTCCTATGTGCAAACTCAAGTTTGTTTTTGTTTTCTGGAAATCATATTGTTGTTTTCTGATTACAGCTTCTTTGTTTTTGTTTCCTGGAAATCATATCATTGTTTTCTGATTACAGCCTCCCCTGGGCATGGGTGATCTCACACAAGATTATGTTTCTTCAGATTCATAACAGGTCACAAAGACAACTGTGAGGGAAAGAGGGGATATGGTAGCTCAGAGTTGAATGCAAGATCTGTGAGTAGAGTGCTGTAGCTGAAGTTTTCCTGGTCCTGCCTGGCCCACAGTCAGGACAAATCACTCTCACCCGCCAGTCCCAAGCAAACACAGACGCTTATATTACTTATAAACTGTATGTCCATGGCAGGCTTCTTGCTATCTAGTTCTTATATCTTAATTAACCCATTTCTATAAATCTATACCTTGCCACGTGGCTCGTGGCTTACTGGTATCTTACATGTTGCTTGTCATGGCGGAGGCTGGCAGCGTCTCCCTCTGCCTCAGCCTTCCACTTCCCAGAATTCTCCTCTCTCCTTGTTCTGCCTATACTTCCTGTTTGGCTACTGGCCAGTCAGCACTTTATCAATAAATCATCCACAGCAGAGTGCCTTTCAGAACTGCTATTGGTCCTCATTTCTACAGGAAGCTGGTGCCATCATAGAAATGGCAAAAACCAGCAGCATCATATGACCAGCATCAAATGATGGCCAACATCAAATCATGGTGAGGTCAAACCGGAGAAATCACATAAGCTGGCTGTAGATGGCTGTCCACAGTGTCCTGCATGATCAACACTGATTCCAGAAGGGAGCCAGGAAGGCAGAACACAGTGAGGCTCTGTATGTAGACTCCAATCCACCCAACAGGGATGGGAGCTCCTGTATCTATGTTCTTGGTGGCCCAGCTGTGGCAATCACTGGTGACACACAGTGATCATAGAGATTTCTGTAAGGAACCATCACTTTAGAAGCAAAGGTCCTACATGCAGGAGATGTGGACAGGATAAATCCCCTTAGAGCTAAGCTAAGTAAATGATTCTGTAACGCAAAGAGAGGAAGCAAACAGAAAGAAGTGAATGGGAAAAAATAAGAGAAAGAGACTCGGCTGTGAAGGCTTCCTCCAACCACAGAAGAACACGGCCAACTGTAAGCTCTGAAGAACTGAGAAAGTGCGGAGGACACCCCATGCCCCATGCAGAGGCCAGTGTAAGAACAACAGCTGGGCCAGGTGGATGGGGAGGGTGGGCGTGGCTATGAAGAGCAGCACCAGGGACTTTTCTACAGATGGGACAATTCCAAAACTTGATCGTCATGTGATAAAACTACACACACCAATGAGTATATGAAAAACTGTGTGAGTTTCAGGGATGTCTGCGGTGGGGACCCTCATCAGTTCCTGGGCCTGGGTCTAGTAAAATCCAGTAGTTACGTGTGACGCCATCAGTTGGAGGGGGTGAGCGAAAGACACACAGCACTGCTCTGCAGTATTTTTTCCAACATGATGGTAAATTGAAAGAAAAAATGTCTCAACATCCTGAGTCTCATGGTCAGAAGCATCCATGGCATAACTTTATAATTCCTACAACTCCAATTAGGGAACACCTACAGCTCCTACTGTGTGATACCTGCATCTCCAATCAGCTAGTTCCTGGGACATCAGACAACCGTGCCACTTCCTACAGCACGCTGAGTGAAGCCAAAGCTCTGTCACCACAGTTTCAGTGAGTGCACCTCAAAGCCACGCACACCCATGGGCAGTCGGGGTTTAGTGCACCTCAAAGCCACGCCCACGGGGGGCGGAGGGGGGGCTCTTTCACCACAGTTTCAGTGAGTGTACCTCAAAGCCAGGCCCACGGGTGTGTGTGTGGGGGGGGGGTGGATTCAGCCAGTTCTAGGATTTATTTAACTGTGGAAGTTTGGACTCTATATTTTCTTCCATATCTCAATTATTTTGATTTACAGTCCTTTCAGAGACTTCTGAGGAATCTAGTACATTTAATGGGTTCCTTGTGTCCACCAGAAGGTTATCTCAGTTAAAAAAAAAAAAAGAAGAAGAAGAAAAGGAAAGAAAAGAAAAAAAATAGAATCAAGGTGGGCTCTTAGAATGTATCTACATTTCCTACAATTTCACAGTATGCCATAAAGATGCTCAGTCCCTTCCCCAGGAGGAAGGGGGTGGCTCTAAGCCAAAGACAGCAGCTCCTCCAACTTCCCACTCAGGCAGCAGAGGTTTACATCACTCAACAGACAAACCTGGGACTCTAGATGAGTGGTTCTCAACCTTCCTAATGCTGGGACCCTTGAGTACAATTCCTCATGCTGTGACCCACCCCCCAACCATAAAAGCTATTTCATCGCAATTTCAAATCTGTGATCTTTCTACTGTTATGAATCGTAATGTAAATATCTGATATGCAGGATAGCTGATATGTGACCCCCACAGGGGTCAAGACCCACAGGTTGAGAACCACTGCTCTAGACTCACCTTCCTGTGCTCTGGGAATAAACTTGCAGTACTGCTGCGTTCTGAACCACACTTGGGGAGCTTCCAGTCCACATTGGAACACTACACGTTAGACAGTGAACATTCTTCTTAGACTGCACTGAAAAGTTCACAGAACATCTAACCAAATCTTTCAAAAGCACAGCCTCTAATTGCTGAGGCCTGAAGAGGCAGCCTTTGATAAGTTTCAGATCAGTGTTCTTCCCCAGACAACTCTTGAACAATGAATGCAATCTACTCATTTGAGAACATGAAACACACACTCAGCCAGCACAGGGACACTTGCAAATGCCAGAAATAAAGAACAGCTTTGTTGCATGCCTACTGTGTGCTCAGGCTCCGAGCTGAGCTCTTGACAACCTTCCCATGAGAGTCTGTGATACGGATGAGGAAAACAAAACACAGAGAAGCAGACTTTTCTAGAGTCCCACAGTTGATAAGGAGAAAATGCAGGGTTCCAACCCAGGCAGGCCGTCCCACAAGCCCAGCCTTGAAACGGTAAATAGCTCTGTGTCACTTCAATGTCTCTTGGAGGAGGTGGGAATTGTCATTATTGCTATGCTGATACACTACCAAATGTAAATATTAGAAAGCTGATGTTGTCGTTGTTAAATAAGAGTCGGGCTACTGCGGATTTCTAAAAGAGGGGGAGAGAAACAGAGTGTGTTGAATGGTGTGTATGTGGTGTGGGATGTGGGATGGGTGTGGTGTGTGTGTGGTGTGTGTGAGGTGTGTTGTGTGTGTGATGGGTGTAATGGGTATAAGGTGTGGTGCGTGTGTATGTGTGTGTGTGGTATGTGTTGTGTAGTGTGGTGTGGTGTGTATGTGTGTGTGAGGTGTATGTGGTGTGTGTGATGTGGTGTGTGTGAGGTGTGTTGTGTGTGTGATGGGTGTGGTAGGTGTGGTGTGTGTGTATGTGTGGTGTGTGTTGTGTGGTGTGGTGTGTATGTGTGTGTGAGGTGTGTGTGGTGTGGTGTGTGTGTATGTGTATGTGTGGTGTGTGTGATGTGTGTGTCTGTGTTGTGTGTGAGATGTGGTGTGTGTGTGTGTGGTGTGTGGTGTGTGGTTTGTGTGGTGTGTGTGATGTGTGTGTCTGTGTGTGTGTGTGAGCTGTGGTGTGTGTGTGTGTGTATGTGTGTATACAGTATACATACAGAGGTCAGAGGACAACTTGCAGGAGTTGATTTTCTTTTTCCAACATAACCACGTGTTCAGGGATTAAATCCACATCCTGAGGCTTGGCTGAAGCCACCCTTCCCCACTGAGTCATCTCACCAGCACCCCGTGACTTTTATTACTGCTTAGGAATAATTTTTTCAATCTATGTCATCATTAGAAATGGAATATTCTTGCGTTCTCTGGGCCAGACACACATGAAAAGCAGACAAGATGCTGTTGTCTTCACACAGTAATGGTATTTGGCAAGTTTTTAGAACTGCCTCTTAGCTTGACTCTCACAGTAACCAAACTGGTCTTTGGGTACCATTTTCAGGAAAGATGGACACAAATAAGAAAGATGCTCTCTTGCATAGCTCCAAGTGTTCTTGGAGGCAGTTGTTCGTGTTCTGGGAATGCTCCAGAGGGCCTGGCACCAAACTCCAGCCTGCTCCTCTCTTCCTTCCCATCAATTATTCATTATAATGGGGAGGGTGACACTTGCAGAGACTTCAGATACACGGGACACATATACCCAGAAACATCTACAAATCCTCATTCTGGCAATAACACTGTAGAGGTGTGTGCAGAGGTGCGTGAGCTGTAGGGGGTAACATCCACCTCAGCCCTCATCTCTCATTCACTATTGAAAAAGACTAAGATTTTTTAAAATTTATTGATGTTGTTGAAGACATTTTCCTATTTTTCTAATTGCAACATGTTTGAACAAATGGGTAAAAACTGTCAAAATGGAAAATTTTGTGGATGTTTAAGATTATTGGTCGCAGCGGGCATAGTGCCCACGCCTGGGATCCCAGCACTTGGGAGGCAGAGGCAGGAGGATCTCTGCAATTTTGAGGTCAGCGTTTTCTACATATCAAGCTCCAGGACAGCCAGGACTACATAGAGAGACCCTGTCTCAAAAAACAAACAAACAAATAAACAAATAGATAGATAGATAAATAAATAAATAAATAAATAAATAAATAAATAAATAAATAAATAAAAGTAAGAAAAGATGATTTGGTTTCCCCCACACCCTGTACCCTGCTCTAAGGAGCAGAGGTGAGACATGGGCAAGCATAGGCAGCAGACAGTACTTAAAATACTATTTGCCAAGAGCCTTCTAGAACGAGACAGGCAGCAGGGACATCTCAGAGGGGGCTGGAACCTGCTGTCTTCACAGGTGCCAAGAAGAACACCAATTCACACAAGAAATACAGTCCTAAATGAGGAAAGCTTCATCCCAAACTTTAGAGAAGGCTAAACACAAAGTCACAATCTCAAAAGGACCTCCCTTCCACTCCCAAGACTCTGAGAAGGGAGAACTCCTGCCTCCGTGAGGACAACGGCGTTAGTGTAGCTACAACGCATGCAAAGGGCACCCAACACTCCACAGTCTTAATATCAAGAACGTTCACATAAGTCTTAACGTGAACTAGAAACGACATCTTTAATTATTCACCCAGCCCCTCTGCTTGCCCACTGACTCCTAACTAATACAAGCGATGCCCATTCCAATCAGCTGAGAGGTCCAGAAGCCACAATGAGGAAAGACAAGTGGAGCCCACTTTCCTTCTTTTACTAGCAAAAGAAATTTGCTACTTGAATACATCCCTTCTTGACTTTATTCCATTTCAAAACAGTGTTGAAATAAACTTAGTTTATTCCGATTCCCAATAAAGAGGTGGACTTGTTAGTATAGCTAATTTGAGAACTTTTTTTTTATGGTCGCTCGGGAAAAGGAACATGCAATCATATTTTAAAATCATGCCCCAGAAATTCTAGAAGAAATCCCTACATTTATAAACCAACTCAAAGGGAGAGGAGATCATCTGTGAAGCAGCAGCTTGCCCCTGTCTCCGCAGGGCAAATCTCAATCTCCGCAGAAAATGATGCCCTGACCAGAGGTTCCAAACTCATCACACAGATTGCACAAGCCACAGCCAGGGCAGCACTCACAGAGGGGAGAAAGCAAAAGCTGAGAACATACCGTGGATCTGCTCAATCAGCCAAGAGCTTCTCTCTCCCCAAAGAGCCTGCTTGTCTCTTCTCCCGCCCGCCCGAGGAGGGAGGGCTTTATAGGCAAAGCCATCCCAGCCCCGCCTCCTTCTCTAAGCTTCTTTGAAGAGAAGGAATACAAAAGGAAAAAAGAAAAAGAAAACTTCACACCATGCAGGGACAGTTTTAGCAAGTGAACAGGGATGAGCCATGCCTGAGTATGCAGAGATGCTAAGAAGGTAATTATTAAATGCTAATGAGATAGGCATTCTGGAGTTCCACTCTTGGCTTGCCACTAGTATTAATTCATAGGAAAATCTAATTTCTACAGTTAGTGGCCCATTTTAAAAACCACAAATGAGATGGGAAATGCTCATTATGAAATGTGATGATGAGATTAATTAATGAATTGAAAGCCTTAATTAAGATTAGGTAAACACTCTTAAATGGAAGTGATTTAACTGGTGTTGCTCTTTTACAGATTTGTAGACCTTCCCAACTCTATCTTTCATTCAGCCTTGCGTTGCCTATGCAGGCCTTAAGAGTGTGAGCTGGACCAGCTTTGCTAATTTACAGTTACTTCCATGTAAGTCCCCTTTACACTTTTTTGTCTTTATAAAACTAGACTAGAAGAGAAGATGTAAGAATGGCCAGTGGGTAGCTTTCAGCCTTAAATGACTCACCACCAATGGGATGCCTTTGTTCTAACTGGGGGGCCTTTGAGTATTGGCTATTATTTTCAGTATGCTCAGACGTGGAGTACAGGCTATGTAGAAACAGGAGAGTGTAGTTTCAAATCTGATAACTGAAGAGACAGCTCAGTCAACCCATTGTTCGCCTGGAAAGCATGAGAGCCTGGCTTGAATCTCCAACATCCCCATAAAAGCCAGGTGTAGGGTGTATTCACTGAGTAATTCCAGAACTAGAGGGATAGAAACAAGAAGATCCTTGGAGTTCACTGGCCAGCCAGTCAAATTGAATCAGCAAAGTGCAGGTTCGTTGAGAGAACCTATCTCAAGAACTAAGGCGGGTGGGCTAGAGATCTGGCTCAATGGTTAACAGTGTTGGTTGCTCTTCCACAGGACAGGAATTCAGTTCCCAGCACCCACATCAGGCAGCTCTCAACCACCTGCAACTCAAGCTCCAGGGGATCCAACGCCCTCTTCTGGCCTTGGCTGGCACCTGCATGGACATGACACACACATATATAATAATAAATAAGGTAGAGAGAAATTGAGAAGCGTCCACCTCTGGCCTCAACATACATATCTACATACACATAAAATTGATGGCATGGGAGATACACATATAAAGGAGTTGGAGATTAGGAAAGATGGGTGTCAAGGAATATTTCTGTAGAGACAGACATTTAAACAAGCCCTGGAAGCAGGACTGGATTTTCATGGCAATTCCCATAGATGGATCTTCAGTGCAGAGAGAAAAGCCCTCAGCAAAGAGGGCAAAAGCTGTCAGACAGAGGTCCCTAGCTCAAACACCCCAAATACAGAACAGGTAACAAAGGTTAAAAGAATTGGGAACAATGGTTTCTTTGTGTGAGTGAGGAAGCTGTGAAAGGAGATCCTACCAAAAAACTCAGGCAGAGAGTCAGGAATCTCAAGATCACCCATAAGAACAGATCTAGGACCTCAGCATCCCGGCCCCCTATGATCCCCTTCCCTACCCCAACACCCTTGCACCTGCACCTGTAGACAGAGCCAGCAAATCCAGGCTTTTCATTCCCTGACCTGCACTGGAGGCAGCAAGAATCTTCAGATGAATCAAGGAATCAGAACACAAAGCCTAAAACCTAAATAGGAAAAAAAAATCAAGCAAACTAAAAAGGATTGGGAATAAAGAAATGTGAAGATACTGGGGTACCAACTGCAGCTCCCACGTGAGGGATGCCTGTGTCTGTCCAAAGGCCATGAGGGAGCCTGGAACGTCCTGACTTAGAGCTAAATTTCCAAGGGTAGAATCAAAGCACGTGCTGCCAAGTGACTGGTACAGGTTCCGACACAGATGTACAATTTCATCATGGGTTCAACATGTACCTACAGAGAAAACCGCTGGAGGGAGAAGACTTGCTGCAGTCTGCTGCCTGGGGGCTGTGTTGAGAACTCTGAGCTGAGACTGCATGGTATCACAGCATTGAAGACTTGGAGCCTGGCCAGACATTGGATCTTGGGTAGAAGACTTGGATGTGCTATAGCAGTAACCACATATTGGTCCTGAGAGGCAGAGAGGCAAGGCAAAGTATCTGTGATGTTGATTATCACAGACAGGATAAGGGTTGACCCTGTGGGACAAAAGGGCCTTGAGCAGATGCCTTCCTTGAAGGAGCTCAGATCCTGGAGGGCAAGACCTACGTTCCAGGCCTACAAACTGCTTCCTGCTTCCTGCCAGCAAGGCTCAACCTTGCTATCTCCTCCAAAATGCTGTATTTAGTTCATGTTATGGCCTGAATTATGTCCTCCTAACGCTTTACATTGAAAACCTGACTCTTTGTGTCCCGTCCCCCCCGCAGAGTGTGAGCCTACTTGGAAATATGGTCTTTAAAGAGATGATCCAAGGGCTGAGGATCAGCTGGTAAAGTACTTGCCATGCGAGCATGCAGACCTGAGTTTGGATCCCCAGCATCCACCTAAAAAGCTGGACTTGGTGGTGCACACTTGTAATCTCAGTGCTGTGAAGTCAGAGACAAATAGATCTCTGGAACTCACTGGCCACCCAGCCTGGTAAATCAATAGACTCCAGGTTCTGTGAGAGACTGTGTCTCAAAAAATAGAGTGGAGGGGTGAGTGATTGAAGAAGACACCCAGTGTCAAACTCTGACCTTCACATGCATGGACACACATGTGCATGCCTACATGCAGACAGCCATATGAACACATACACCTATCATACACACCAACAACAACAACAACAACAACACATAAGCAAAGAGGTGATAAAGACAAAATGAAGCTACTAGATTGAGTTTTGATCTCTAACAAATAACTATCATAGAAACACACAGAGGGAGCAATCCCATGAAGATCCATGGAGAAGATGACCATCCACAAGCCAAAGGGAGAAATCTCAGTGGGGTCACATGGCTACCTTGACCTCAGACTGCCAGTCTCTAAAAGCAAGAGGAAAGGAATGACTGCTACCATCATAGATGCCCACGAAAGGCAAAGAAATCTGGTGGTAGCTGTGGTACCAGCCTTCCCTGCCTCCTCAGTCCAGCCCCGGAGAGTAGCCAAGCATCAGGGGCCAAGGGAACTGTCGTAGTGTCCAAATGAGGACCCCGAAGCCAGGAAGGGCTTTCCCATTGATTTTTCTGTCCTAAAGTCTAGTTCTTTGCTTTACCTCGTACGTTTTCATAATTCATCCAAACATATCTTATTAAAAACCAATAAACTATCATCTGGCCAAACCATCCAAGTTCCATTTGAATATCTTTGTCAGTGAAAGGTGTCAGTGAATGGGTCCTCCCATAAGTAAATGTCATCTAGAAGTGGGCACAAGAGTTGAAGGGATGGCCCAGTCAGCCAATGTGCTTGCAAGCACTAGGACCTCAATTAGATCCCCAGAATGTACATAAAAGCCAGGCACAGTAGCACTGACTTATAATCTCACTGCTGGGAAGGTGGAAATAAGCACTTATTGGGGCCTGCTGGCTGGTCAGCTTAGCATGGTCTGTGAGCTCCAGGCAAGTGTCAGATCCTGTCCCAAAAAACAAGGTGGTGCATGGCCCTGAGAAACTTGTTCCAGGACCCGGCCTCCATGGCCTCTGACAACAGTGAACTGTGACCAAAGCAGTCTTCTGGCTGTACCAGGTGCTGAGAATAAGTGATGGGTGAGTGCTCTGCCCTAAACAAGATACTTCTACCATTCTCCGTAAAGCTTCTGGAGCTCTGCAGAAGAGAGGGCATGGAGACTGTAA
Organism: Peromyscus melanophrys; assembly: GCA_902168415.1. Taxonomy (NCBI): domain Eukaryota; kingdom Metazoa; phylum Chordata; class Mammalia; order Rodentia; family Cricetidae; genus Peromyscus; species Peromyscus melanophrys. Next base: position 23,866 of record CABHPR010136614.1, read on the forward strand.
GAGCAGGAAAGGAGGGAGAAGGGCTGCAGAACGCCCTCTCCTGGCTAAGACACAGCCATCTGCAATGATGAACTCTCAACCAACACAGATGACTGCATGAGAGTGAGCCCATTAGCAGCCAGACAAAGACGGAAGAGGGAGTGGTGGGGGGTGGCTTGCCCATCACTACTGAATTAAAGGAATAGATCAAGGAAAGGGGGGGTTACACTGGTGACCAGACCAGGCTCCTGTAGATGATCTCAATCCAATGATTACACAGATGGTCCCCATTAAACCAATGTGTCTCACAACAAGACCAAAAATCATGATTATGAAAAAGGGACAGAAAAAGGGGGGGCAGGGAGATAAGAGAGGGTTGGGAAGGAGGTAATTGGAATGTATTACATACCTGTATGAACTCGTCAAAGAACTAACTTAATTTAAAAAGAAAACAAGGTAGACAACTCTTTAGGAACAAGACCTGAGGTTGACCTCTGACCTCGTGTGGATGCACACCACGGACACACACACATGCATGCACACACACATGCACACAAAAGAAAAATAAGCAAATAAATAAAATTAATAATGAGTGAGGGAAATGGAAGTAGAGACCCAGGCAGAATGGTATGAATATGGGTATACAGCCTAAAGGTTTATCATTTTAACCAAGACTTGACAAAATGCCCCAATTCATCTAATCAGGTAGACTTGTTTTTAATGCTAGGTGGTTGCACTATCTCTCAATGCCAGGAGATGGCGGCCATAAGCAAAGCCATCCAGCTCCGGTCACCAAACAGGCTTCACAGGTGAGAACAGTGTTGACCTTGCTGGCTCCTCCTCATGTCCTCCTTCCTGTCCCCACTAAGATAAACACAGGCACTCATGTGATCTCTGCAAAATCCATAGACACAGGCTGTCTCGGCTTTGCTTCACTGATGCATGTGCCGTGAGAACACTTGTCAGAACTGGGTGAACCGGAAGTGACTGGCAGTGATAGCTACAAAGCCCTTGACATGTCTGGGCATTGAAAATGTTCTGGATGGAAAACTCTGTGTGTTATGGCCTGGATCTGAAATGCACCTCCACACACATAGGCTCATGTTCTAAGCACCTGCCTCCAGCCATTGGTGCCAGGTTGAAGGCTCTGGGGCTATCCAAAGATGGAAGAGGTAGCTTCCTGGGGTGAGACTGAAGGC
>CABHPR010136615.1:0-20244 GCA_902168415.1 Peromyscus melanophrys
TCTTATGTGTCCTTGATTAGCACACTAAGGAGTTAAGTAGAGATACTTTACAAAAGAAGAAACTGTATCAGAGGACAAATGACTTAAAGTGATGGGGACAGGCTTTCTTGCTGTGGGATGATCCTTCTGTACACTGTGAATGTGTGTTGCTCTCATTGGTTGATAACAAAGCTGTTTTGGCCTATGGCAAGGCAGGATAAGGTTAGGCAATACAATCAAGCTAGGGACTGAGATGAAGAAGGGCGGAGTTGGGGGGTAGGGGATGCAAGCCAGCCGCCCCAGAAGCAAGCCGCTAAAGGGCTGGTAAGCCACAGGCCACAGGAGATGAATAGAAATGGGTTAATTTAAATATAAGAGCCATCATCCAAACATACCTAATTAATATAAGCCTCTGTGTGGTAATTTGGAAAGCGGCTGATGGGTATTCAAGAACAGGCTGGCAGGAGAAAAGCCTCTGCTTATACTTTCTAACCCTAATTCCGGTGCTTTAAACTGGAGATTGGAGATCAGGACCCTGTATTTCAAGTTTAGAACATCACGGCTGTTTCTGTCTCCCTTTCTCCATCGTGTTCCATATTTAACCCATCCAAAGGTTCTTTGGAGTTTTCTTCTACCAAATCTCACACTTGCCATTATCAAAGCAGTTACAGAATGACCTTCCTGGTCCAGCTCCTCATTTTCTCATTCTTAGTCACATGAGTTCCTTTTGTTTCCCATAGTTCTAGTCTGTTCTCCTATAATTCATCCAGGAGGCATGTGTTGCTGTGTTTTGTCTATTTTTTCTCTTTTATGCTTCCTTCCCTCTTCTCCACGTACATTTTGAGGTATAACATTACCTTCCTATCAGGACACCCATGGGGCTCATACAGCAGCTCTAGGGACAGCTGGTACTGCCAGCCTCCCAGTGAATAGTAAATATCAAGAATAATTGGAGAAATGATGTGTAAATATGTTTCTTTTGTGATATCACTCCTTGGTGGCCTATATCAGCTTCCTTTTGTGAAAAATTCTAGTTCCCCAGGTCCTGTATCCAAGACTGTCTATTAACTGAAAATGTTGACATTGCCCTGCTTATCAAGGTAGTCCAGCATGTAAACTGCCCCAAGGCTGCAGAATGCAAGGGTGTATGTAGCCAGGGCACTCCTTGGAGGAGAATAGATGATGTATCGACCAGTTTGGGTAATGGCAGAAGTAGCCCGGCAGTGTGAAAGGAACAAACACTTACTGGACACCATCAACAATTCTGGCATTTTTGGTAAAGCACAAAAGAGTAGACGTGGGATTCAGGCAATCTTGGCTTGCCTGCCCTGTCTTGACTTATCTCAGGATTCTGAAAGATCTAGAGGCTTGGGGAGAATCTCTTTGCTTGAAGAATCAAAGATACCCAGGAAAGAAGTCATTCTAAGAACAATGGGGCAAACTTGTGATGTGTAAAAGTGGCAAGGCTGTGATGGATACTGGGAGCTGCATATCACTACGGTGTTCGTAGATTTCTACTTTAGTTTGGGGAGATTAAACAAAAGAGCGTATACAGACATAAACAAAGCAATTTAAAAGCTAGTGAAGAAAGTAATATGACCTGAGACACCCTTGTGGGGGTAGCTTATGTGGCTGAGTGTAGCCTGGGGAGCCCTGGAGGGTCCATGAAAATAGAAAGCACTCAGTGATCCCAAAGCACAAAGCAGTCTCAGCTTAGTCCTTGACCATTGGGCAGCAGACTTCACCCCAGGGTGCCAAAGCCAAAAAACAGGGGAATGGCAGATCCCAGCTGCTAGAGTCTGACAGCTACTTGGATGAGTGTAGTTATGCAGGAATTTATAAAGTTTTTAAGGTGCCAAGGCTCAAACCCAGGACCTCACACAGGATAAGCAAATGTTCTATGTCACTCAGCTGCAGCATTCAGTTTCAAGAAAACAATATAAAAACACCAGAGAGAGAGAGAGAGAGACAGGCACAGAGAGATGGAAGAGAACACAAACCGCTGTTTTCCAGGTTGCTAGAACCCATTCTCAGAGACGTTTGGGAAGAGACCAAAGAGATGCATTTCACAAACACAGCAGAAGAGAGAGACAGGACCAGAGAAACGATAACTATTGTTATTTTGGTTGGTACATTTTCAGCTGTTACCCATCCTTGAATTCGGCACGGCCAGGGAAGCAGCTTACAACCATTTTCATCTTTGGTATATGCAGAGAAACAGGCTCCAGAAATATTAAGTAACTTGTCTAAATGTATGCAATTAAGAAATAGTAGGGCTGTAAATAAGATTTAGATATGGTAGTGCATTCAACAAGAGTGTGTGTGTGTGTGTGCATGAGAAACCAGAGGTTGACAGCAGTGTTTTCCTCAGTTGCTCTCCACCTTCTTTTTTGAGGCAGGGTCTCTCACTGACCACAGAACTCACTGATTTGGCTAGACAAGATGGCCAGCTAGCTCCATGTCTATTTCTCCCTCCCCAGTATTAAGATTACAGACACATGCTGCTATACTTGGCATTTTGTATGGGTGCCAGATATCCAAACTCAGGTCTTCTTCACTTTCCTGACTTGTAGTGATATTTTATTTGTGCAACCCAATAAAGTTTATCTGATGATCCAAGGAAAAAATCAGCCACAATAGTAAACATAGAAGTCAAGCAATGGTAGCACACACCTTTAATCCTATCACTCGGGAGGCAGGGATCTGTCTGGATCTCTGTGAGTTCAAGGTCACACTGGGAATAGAGCCAGGTGTGGTGGCACATGCCTTAAATTCCAACTAGTTAACCATGGAAGTCTGGAGGTCTGTGCAGACAGACAGGAAGTGACAGAGCTGGGCAGGAAAAGGAAGTGATGTAGCTGGACAGAGAGAGCAAATGAGATAGCAGAACAGAAAGGCATATAGGCGCGAGTATACAGGAAGGAGGTCTCTTTGGAAGCTGACGTGTCGGTGGGGTGAGGTTGGCTTGTGGCCCTTCCTATTCCTCTGATCTCTCAGGTTTTCACCCCAATATCTGGCTCCAGGTTTTTTATTTAATAAGACCGTTTAGCAACTCCTCTACATTGACTGAGCCATCTCCCCAGCCCCAACAAACATCTTTGGAGTTCCTGCTACATGTCTAGTGTAAGAGGCAGGATGAATAGAAAATGTCCCTGCCCAAATGAACTTACCCCCATGGCAGAGATTGGTAACTGTTCACCAAAATTCATGGTCTCCTAGACTACATTACCCAGCTTCCCTTGCAGTTCTATCCCCAGCCTGGAAATGATGACTGTGTGATGAGGTTACCAATACAACGTTGGAAGCCACATGTGGAAACAGCGGGGTTGCCTCCTCTGATGAGAAGCACATGGGTCTGGCTGTTCCGTGATCAAGAATCAAATGAAATTGTGTTTGAGAATTTTCACTCAGGCATTTATGTTTTTTTGCACGGCGAACGAGAGCTTCAAAATTTGTACCATGTGAATGTCCACCTGAGATAATTTTGTTCTAACCAAAAGAATTAAAGGTAAAGTTTACTTCTGTTTAAACTGCTTTTTGGTTAACGATAAAAGCTGAGTAGCTTTAGATGAAGAGCTGTCCTCTGCTGGCCTGAATGGGTTCCTGCTGACTGAACGGAACGGGCCCTGAGAGCAGTTTTGCCCCTTGGCAAACATTGTCTACATGAGGGGTCATTCTACCCAATTCCGATTCCATGTTAACCATCCCATTTTGCAAAGGCTGGATTCACTAACAGAGGCTCTAGCAATTATTGTGAGGTAACATTTTAAACTTTCTCCATCACTTTTTTTTTTTAATTTCTAATTTTTTCAGACTTCTTGGAAGGTAGTCCAAACTTTTTGGAAGGTAGTTGCTAGTCACCGGGCTGACCTCAGAGACCTCAAAAGTTATTGTGACTCTTGGGCAGCTAATATGTGTTTTTTCATGGGCTTTTCAATAACAAAATTCTACTGTCCACCTCCAACATAAAGGTTGACATTTGTTCATGTATTGAGTATTGGGTGGCCAATAATGCCTATTGAGCTGTAAAGAACAGATACAAAACATGAAGGCAGGGCCAAAGAGAGAGTTTACATGTTGCTATGACTACGATCCTTGAAGTCACTTGGGTGCTGGCCTACAGAAGCTAAACGATCCACCAGGTCTTTTTATTCTCTCATCCACTCTGTATCCTTCGAATGAGTTATGTATGCATGTGCATATTCATGTGAATGGGCATACAAGCATGTGCGGCCATGCATGTGCACATATATGTATACATATGTTGATCAGAGGATATCATTCCTTAAGTGCCTTTGTTGGAGATGGGTTCTCTCACTGGCCTGGAGCTTCACCAAGTAGGCTAGGCTAGCTGGCCAGCAAGCTTCCAGGAACTGCATATCTCCACCTCCCATCTTGCCATCACGGGGATTTCATGTGCATACCACTGTGTCTGGCTTTTTAATGTAGGTTTTGGGGATCTGAACTCAGATCTTCACACTTTCTAGGCAAATAATTTACCAACTGAGCCATCTCCCCAGCCTTTATTTGTTTTTTTTTTTGTTTGTTTGTTTGTTTTTAGGCAGGGTTTCACCATGCATCCCAGGCTGGCTTTGAACTTATGTAGCTAAGGATGACTTTGACTGCCTGATCCTCCTGCTGCCAACATGCCTGGTTGTATGTAAGACTAGGGGCATATCTCAGGACTTTGTACATGCTAGGCAAGCACTCCTTGAACTGAGTTACAGCTCAGTAATCCCCCTGCCTCAGTCCTCCTAATGCTGGGATTTCAGGTGTGTGCTACCATGCCTAGACAATAAATTAATTTTTAATTTCATTAACAAATCTGTTCTCATTGGTTTCCACCAAAGAATTCCACAACAGATCTTACGCTTTCAAGATCAAGAAATCCCGTTCTGTTAGTTCATTGGGCACCACTGGGCTGTGTAAACGTGACCTGCATGGGCCATACTCAGAGGAATTTGATATATGAACCATGATATTCATTTGTTCCTTTATTCCAGGAGACAGTTGAAGGACAAAAGCACTTGTTTTTCAGAGGACACTTGCTTCATCCTTCCCATTTATTGAATAAACACACTGCTTGTTAGACATTATTGTGAACAGAGATAAATCAAAGTGGCTATTTTCAAAACCATCTTTCTAATTTCCAGACCATGTCTCGATAGGTGAGTTCTACGGTGCCACTTAATTCACTTTTCCAAAAGATCATTTTGTTGGCCTGTGGTCAACAACCTTCACAGTGACCCTTCACTATCAATGCATTATCCAAAATGCTTTCTTTCTCCAATGCCATCCTCCTTGTCCCTGGCCAAGACATTTATGGAGGCTTTGTGCTATATTCTGGGGGACCAGGAGTGGCTCCGGGTGTGGTGGAGTGTCAGTAAGGTGGTCCCCACTTCCCTGTTCCGTACCAGAGCCTCTGGATCTGCCTGGTTGCCTCATCTCTACTTCTGCCCCTGGTTCCTTTACCCTGATCCCAGCCTTGCCCTAGTTTGCTTTCTCTGTTATCCTCTACCCTCCATTTTGCAAATCCACCTGCAAGGCTTTTCTTACCTCTCACGCTGCTGTCTCAGCTGCCAGGCCCAGCTGGATAAATTAGCCAAGGTTCCCTAGCTACAGAGAGGAGTAAAGCCTTTCCTGTATAACACGGAGCCTTTTTATCCCCAAATTTCTTCTCATTACAGAGACTCCCAGTAGATCGAAACGGGGTTTATCCTTAGGGCAGTCATCCTTTCAGAGGTCTATTCATCAGATGTAGTCACATGCTCACATGCTGGAAGCTAGGGCTTCCATATGTCAATCTGAGGGAGGGACTCATTTCCTTCTCTAATGGTATGGAATGCTGGTCAGCTGTAGTCCAACAGGATAAGCCCACATTCTCTGTGAGTCAAGATGGTTCCAGAATTACCCGTGAACTTCTGAGAAACCCATTTCTGGATTTTCACAGGCCTACCTTAGAGATAGATACTTTAAGTTTTTATAATACAAAAAAAATATATAATGGAGGGCCCAGAGAGGTTCTTAATCTCACAAGCCATTAACAGAAATGTATTATCTTTGTAGTTGGTTTCAGTCTTTCAAAAATAGAAATGGGGTCTCTTTACATGACCCACAGAAAACTCAAGAGATTATACTCCTAGCTCCTAATGTTACTGTCAGTGTGCCATTTCTTATTTATTCCAAAAAATTGGCCGGGCGGTGTGGCGCATGCCTTTAATCCCAGCACTCGGGATCTCTGTGAGTTCGAGGCCAGACTGGTCTACAGAGCGAGATCTAGGACAGGCACCAAAACTACACAGAGAAACCCTGTCTCGAAAAAAAAAAACAAGTTTGGGTTTATGTGTATGAATGTTTGGCTTCATGGACGTATGTGCACCATGTGCATGTCTGGTGCCCTTGGAGGTCAGAAGACAGTGTTGGATCCCCTGGAACTGGAATTAGGGATGGTTGTGAACCACCATGTAGGTGTTGGGAACTGAACCAGGACCTTTTGGAGAGCAACAAGTGCTTTTAACCTCTGAGTTGTCTCTCCAGCCCCAGTCCATTATTTCTTAAAGCTTAGTTTTCCCTCCAGTGTTCCTCCACGCCACGCGTGTTTCTAACCTGTGGTTAAGTCTTGCTAAGAACCTGGTCCTTTAGGTACTTGTTTGGCCGAGTGTGAGGATATTTGCAGGCTAGTGAAAATAACTGGCATTAATGAAGGTCAGACCTCATCTGGGTGCTGCTGGCTTACGAGCCAGATGAGTCAAGGAAGACAGAGATTGGGCAAGTGGCCAGTTTGGGGGGCTGCCAGTGCCTGGAGGACAAAGTCGAAGGAACAGTGAGTCTCTTCTCTGATAGGTAGGGAAGCATTGGGCTAAGATTTTGTGGGGAAGAAGTTCCTCAGAAGGCATGCAAGGTTGTTTTAGACATTCTCTCTTTAAAACAACAACAACAACAAAAAGTGTACTGGGTTTGCTGAGATAGATAATGTTCGATGACATTAGTTTGATCACCAGAACCCACATGAGAAAAGCTGTATATGGTGGAGCATATTTGTAATCCTAATCCTGGGGAGATGGAGATGATGAAGCTGATGGAGATGGAAAGGTTCCTGGGTTTGCTGGCCAGCCAGCCAGCCAACCTAGCCTAGTTCCAGGCCAGTGAGAGACTCTGTCTCAAAATAAAACCCAAGGTTGTCCTCTGGCTTCTACAAGCACATGTGCAGGCACACACACACCCACACACACCCACACACACACACACACACACACACACCCACACACACCCACCCCAAACCTTCACATAAGTCCCTGAGCCTCAACGTAAGTAGCAGCCATGCCCTGACACTTTGGGCAGATGCAACCACCAACCACCTACACTGGTCACTTCAGAGCTGCTTTGCTGCCAGGGTTCTGGATTGCATTAGTTATTAAATAATTTGAATATCATCCCTGTATCAAACACACACACACACACACACACACACACACACACACACACACACACATTCAGGGGGTAGGGTGGGTAACCTTTCCATCAAGGGCACCAGCTACTCTGTTATACACATAAAGATTTGCCTGATAAATTTCACTTCGCGTTAGAACTCAGGATGATGGATAGCATTATGCTGTAATGTACAGTTCCAATTAACATCAGCACTGATGTCACCAGAACTGTCAGTTTCTCTAGATGGCAGCCACCACTGACAATTTGTCTTGGTTTCCTGGATGCCGTCCAGTACATTGGCCAAGGAGGCCAAAGCAGGCATCTGCGCTGTAGCTCAGCCTCCTTTTCCTCTCGCCCCTTCCTCTGCCCCTTCTTTAATTTGGGTCTAAATCTTTGCTACTGTGTGCATCCATATACCACTGGAAAATTCCTTTATTATGTGTTCAGTTATTTATTCATCCAAGAAATATGACAGAGTTCCTACTGTGTGCCGGGGACCAAATGCCGTGTCAGGCAGACCCTGAAATGGTCCTTACCCTTACGGAGCTTTGAGTCGAAGGCATTGCTCATGGTAGTACGACCTAAGAGGTCATGTTCCCACTTACAGCTTCTGTCTTATCTTTTTCCATTTCCTGAAACCTTTCCTCGGTGAATTCTCACTCTTGCCCTTTGAGTCTTTTTGAGAAAAGAAATCTTTCCCGCTGCCCTCCAACCTGCTTCTGTTTTACGTGTACTACATGATAATCCCCTTACCTCCATTTAACTTTTGAAAGGATTTATTTTATTTTATGTAATGAGTGTTTTTGCCTGCATGTATGTATGTATACCACATGTGTCCTGGGGCCTGCAGAGGTCAGAAGAGGGCATCAGATTCCCTGGAAGTGGAGTTTGTCTTTTTTTTTTTTTTTGGTTTTTCGAGACAGGGTTTCTCTGTGTAGCTTTGCGCCTTTCCTGGATCTGGCTCTGTAGACCAGGCTGGCCTCGAACTCACAGAGATCTGCCTGCCTCTGCCTCCCAAGTGCTGGGATTAAAGGCGTGCGCTGCCGCCGCCGCCACCACCACCACCCGGCGGGAGTTTGTTTTAACCATTCAGCCATCTCTCCATCTTCATTTAACGTCTTGATTATCACCTTCTCCCATTGGTAGACTTTACAAGGGAGTCAGCATGAATCCCTCACTACCTACTTACTTTTTTGTTTTGTTTTGTTTTCGAGACAGGGTTTCTCTGTGTAGTTTTGGTGCCTGTTCTGGAACTCGCTCTGTAGACCAGGCTGGCCTCGAACTCACAGAGATCTGCCTGGCTCTGCCTCCCGAGTGCTGGGATTAAAGGTGTGTGCCACCGCTGCCCGGTTTGCCTATTCACTTTTTAACCACTTGAAATCTTGCTTCCATGCCTCTATCTCTGGTTGGCTGGTGATATCTTGAGTGCTGTGCGTACACATTTGTGTTGATCTCAGGTATTTTCCGCAGTCACCTTAGGCTTTGAGACAGGGTCTCTCACTAAACCTGAAGCTTGCTGCTTTGCCTTGGCTGGCTGGTGATCAAACTCCAGGGATTTGCCTGTCTCAGTCTCCCCATTCCCAGGGTTACAGGCGTGCACCATGGTGCTTGGCTGTTAACATGGATGCTGGGAATCCAAACTCGGGTCCCTATGCTTATGTAGCCATCGCTTAACCCCTGGCCTGGTGATTTTATTGCACTTGGACTTGCCTTTATTTAGTTAACCGAAGGTTCTGGCTTTGCATTTTGGTAGGGAGCAGCAGGTAAGCCTGAAACATTGTCCTTGAAAGCCTTTCCCTAGATTCACCTTTAGGGGGTTGGGGAGTGGCCCGTGGGGGGAGGCTCCTATAGAAAACAGCTAGCTAGCCCGGTGGTGGTGCACGCCTTTAATCCTAGCACTTGGGAGGCAGAGCCAGGCGGATCTCTGTGAGTTCGAGGCCAGCCTGGTCTACAGAGCGAGATCCAGGACAGGCTCCAAAAACTACACAGAGAAACCCTGTCTTGGCAAACCAAAAAAAAAAAAAAAAAAAAAAGAAAAAAAAAGAAAAAAAAGAAAAGAAAAGAGCTGGCTAACTAGCCATTTGACACTGGATAACTTACTTCAGTCCTCTCAGCATGAATGAGTTGTAACAGGAGGTCCTTCCAGGCTTAAGCTTAGGCGTTTTTTGTGAATATAGGAAGTCCAATTCAATCAGATGAGGAAAGAACTAAGGAAGCATGTGTCCCAGTGCCTTGAGATTCTGGAAATAGTAGAAAAGCAAGGAGCTGGCAAACTCTGGCTTACCTCACAGAGAAAGGATAACCAGGGCAGAAGAGGCAGAGAGAACCAGAATAGGCAGTGTGAAAGGGCAAGGGGGCGGAACTAACTCTTCGTGGAATCGTCGCTACACATCCTCATCGGATGAGAAGTCCGACGCAGGCTCTGGGATGGTGAACCCAGGACACACTGAGCTTGAGGCATATCCTTGACAGGTGCCTTGACAAAAACACAGGCATCGTTCTCCTCCCTTCTTACAAGCAGTTTAGTGATTATTAACATCACAAAATGGCTAGGGCATCTGTCCATAGCAACACCACTTGGCATTAAAAATATGACTCACTTACGTTTAATTAATATACAGTGTCAGGAACTGTGCGTCGGTGAGAATAAGATGAAGGCAGAGAGAAGGGGAGGGGAGGGGAGGTAACAACAGCCTCATTCCCTAAGTGTCTGGAGCTGAGAATCCCCAAATACTAGAAGCAAGGTAAGGCTGGAGGAGGCAGGTTGGGTCAGGGGATAGTAAGCGGTGAGGCTTTCTCCTCAAATAGCTAGGTATTCCCAACCTGCTTCTCAGGCTGTATTTTATTCAACTGTGGCTAAGGCTTCCAGATACGGATTAGCCTGAGCGGCTGCAATATGAGGACTTGGGATTCCCTCGCCCTGCCGCCACCCCCAGCACCCAGGACGGTGAACAGCAGTGCTTATAACCTGAGAAGTCGAGGCGATGGGCAATGTGTGTCCCTGGAGAGAATACAAAGATAAAACACCTTGTACATGGTACAACCACCAACCATTTGGTTAGTTGGCCATATCTAGCTTCCTCCCTTAAAGAAGAGTGCCCCTAGGGCAGACAGCCTCTCTTTTCAGTCTTCTCATTTTTTTTTCAACTTTTGTTTTTATTTTATGTGTATGAGTGTTTTGTGTGCCTGACGTGTGTGCAGTGCCTGCAGAGGCCAGAAGAGGGCATCAGAATGTCTGGGACTGGATTAGAGAAGGTTGTGAGCCTTCATATGGGTGCTAGGAATGGAGCCCAGGTCCTCTGGAAGAGTGGCCAGGGCTCGTAACCACAATGCTATCTCTCCTGCCCTCTCTTTTCACTTTTTAATCACAGGACTCAGGCATTTAGTCTTGTGAAAATGAACTCAATAATATTCTTAGATCTTATTCAGCTTAGGACTGGTGGGGAGTTCTCAGAGCAATTAACACATTGAATTTCGTTAGCACTAATGGTTTGTGCTTTATACGGCCTACTTTTTTTTAAATGAATGTTCCTTGTGTATTTACTTTTCTTTTGTATACCTGTTTCTCTTGCAGTATAAATTATTAAGGACAGAGATCTCGTCTATTGCATCTAACACTTAGAATAGTATTTGGAGTAATTTTAGATTATGTTTGAATAATGGTGTTTGAATGGTCATGTGACCCCATCTCTGGGTAAAATACCTACTTATGGTTCTTAGGTTTCAAGACTCGGTGCCAGCCGGTGCCTTAGGGATTGAGGAATTAAAGCTAGCACAGCCAAGCTTCTCCAGTGTCTCATGCCTTGCCTTTACCTAAGCAGCACAGTTTGGGGAGCTCTGGTAGCAGGGAGAGAAAAGTATGCCTTCCCGTCTGTCACCACATAGCCACCCACAGAGCCCCACTGCTGCCTGCTTGAATCTCAGGAGAAGTGCGGCCAGCCCCACGTGAGCTGTCTACCGGCTCTGCTAGCGAGCACCAACACGGGGTACTCATGGGCATCGCTACGAGATCTCACACGTTCCAGCAGCTGTAAGGTAGGTCCATCTTGATGGAAAGCTCACAGTCATCACCGATAGGCAGAAATACAAGAGCATACTGGCTTATCAGCACCGTTTCGTAGCACAAGTGTGGCTTCTACAGAGAGCCATGTCTAATGGAGACAAGGCCGTCTGTTTCATTTTGGACGCAGCATGCCCTGCCCTCTAAAATCTACAAGTGGTGGTGGAAGGGGATTGTCAGCCACCACACCTGTTGTTCTCAGGAAGGCTGGCTGACCTTCCCTGGTGGCCTCTGCATTTTTTTTGTGAGACATCACCTTCAGCTATCCCCACCTCCACAAATTGGGAAGAAAACCATTCGCTTGATTAAATCCATGAGGAACGTAAGGCGGGTAATTTGCTTCGCCTTGCTCAGATGAGTGATCGTTATCCGTCCTTTGACTTCATAACTTCTTTGAGGAACAAGTCCCAAGAGAAGAATTCAGAAGCAAGAATGGAGGAGAAAAATATCTAAAAATCAGCAAATGGAGATGTTTGAGGCATATGTATATAATGTGTGTGTGAAATGATAACTGAAAAAGGAAGGTAGATCATAAAATAGTCAATGCACGGACTACATGTTTGATCACTGACTTGTAAAATATATGCATATTTATGTACAGATAAAGGGTTCTGTAGTTCTAATCAGTGTTTATCTCAAGAACACCACTTTCGTGTAATAGGTACTTTAGTAATCTTTGCTGAACAAAAGGAGCTGGAAGTAAATTTAGAAAAATGCTTGGAATTTACACTCATCAGATTTCTTTTACCATAGATCTGTTAAAATGCATAACAAATAACTTTCATAAAAAAGATTAACTTCTTGATTTCAGGTTCAGGAAAGAAAAAAAACCAAAAAAACATTAGCATAGCGGTGTTTTGAGTCGTACAGGTATTTTCACCTATCAACTTAATGAATTAAGTTGTTCCCAGTTTTCTGTAGTATCCAGGGAGGAATGATTTGTCTCCAAGATTACCCCAAGATAGCAGGTTACAAACCTAAGGGAATGAATCTTGTTGTTGAAATCCCAGGCACTATGGTAAGCTGGGGGGGTTGGGGGGGGGTATGCCTGGCATTTCCCAAAGCCCACAACACAGGCCGCTGCCAATCCTCCCTACCACTTGTACAACTGACTTTGGCATCCAGACTTCACATTTGAGCTGGAGCCACTACGGCAAGTCTGATTGAAGGCTACATATGTTCAGGAGGCATGCTTGTGTTTCACATCATTAATACCCCGAAACACATGATCTTATCATCTCCGTCGAGTGTAAGGAAACCATTCATTGACATGTGCTTTGAGCAATAAAAATTAAAAAAAAAAAATAACCAAAATGTCTACCACACAGAGAGAAGATAATCTCCACAAACCACATGGAAAACCCAAAAGACGTTGGGGTGGTAGGGCATGCCTGTGATGTTAAGGCAGGAACGTGGCCAGGTCAAAGCCAACCTGGGCTACATAGAGAAAGATTCTGTCTCATAATACCAGCTAGGCATGGTGGTACATGCTTGAAATCCCAGCATTCAAGAGGTGGAGGCGGGAGGATGGCCACAGGTTTGTAGCTTGGTTGCACGGGAAGAGCCTGTCTCAAAAAACTAAAAAGGAACCAAACCAAAACAAACAAATAACAACAAGCCAAGGGCTGAGGACTTGGCTCAGTGGCAGGGCACACGCCTATCAAAGCCTGAACAGCAATGATGACAACCCCCAACGAATTTTATGGTCTCACAGTCTTCTAAATTAAGATTTGTGTATATGAATAATGCCCATCTTAGGAGAAACAAGGGAGTTATTTAGACTAGAGAGGTGAAGCCATTCAGTCAGCAAAGGAAGACTGTCATTTAAACCTGTTTCTGCCTACACCGCCACTGTGTTCAAGATATTTGGGGCTGGGCGGTGGTGGCACACACCTTAATTCCAGGACTCGGGAGGCAGAGCCAGGCAGATCTCTGTGACTTCGAGACCAGCCTGGGCTACAGAGCGAGATCCAGGACAGGCACCAAAGCTACACAGAGAAACCCTGTCTCAAAAAACCAAAAAAAAAAAAAAAAAAAAAAAAGGTATTTGAGAGCTGCACTTCCTGGAGGAGAATTCACTACACAGAGCAAGATAATGTTGTTAATCACATAGCCCTGGGAAGTGAAGGGACTACCACAGAATTCAAGAACATTAAAAAACAAACAAACAAACAAACAAAAAAGCCTACAGGATAACATACAGGAAGTTGTAATAACTAATCATCAAGATTGGTGGGGCAGTCAGTGATCCCAGTTTTTGATAATAAGCATTGACAGAGTCAGCTGTTTATCTGTGTTTAAAAAAAAAAATCAGCCTTGTGGGCAAATAACTTTATTGACCGAATATGATTAAAGTCATTCTAGAACTGAGAGAAACTTTAGGAAATTTAATACAAAATCAGTTTCATGTGAAGACTAACCTATTGGATTTACTAATAGTTAACAAGTCATCCATTCAAATGGTTAAGCCTTCATAAGGCTCCAGATGAAACTCGACACAAACATAATATCTAATTCTACTTAACAACATTAGATATATAGCCCTTGGCAGAGTTTAGAAGCAGCCTAAATAAAGCCAAATATTGACAGGCTTAAAGTTAAGCATAGCAGTTTGTAAAAGGGTCAAACCCGCGCCCCCCCCCCACCCCCCATTGGACTGCCAAGTGGATTCAGGGTCCTGTTGTTCGGAAATAATAAAGTTAAGATAGATGTATCTCAACATCCTATTTCTAAAGTGCTGCACCTGGGCTGTACATTGAGGCTTTATCCTTGTCCGGGGGATACTGCTGTAATTACAAACACCAAGGCTTTTGATATCTATGATTTTCCAGAACAATGTTTTTGAGTGAATAGGAAAGCAGCCGCCACTCGGAGAAGGGAGTGATTATGACATATACAGCTGCAGGATGTCCTCAGAAGACACCACATCCTGCTAACTCCGCAGCTGGCTCTATCTGCGCCCATTATCCCAGCCTGATGAGTAGCTGGGTAGATTTGCACCTTCTCGGTTGGAGCTAAATTTTCCTTTCCCATGGCAATCCTAAATGCCAAACGCTGTATGAAGTATCCGGCAGGCATTTTATTTAATCTTCGCCACAACCCTTTGAGGCGAGAGCTGGCCTCCTATTTCACAGGTAAGGACGACGAGGCTGGGAGATGTTGAAATGGTTAGCCCAAGGTCGCAAACTAGTGACCGCCAGAGCCATCTCCAAGCTGGGTCTAAGTTTAACCAGAGTCGTCTGATCTCCCTTCTTCCTCCCGCTTCTTCTGCTCCTCCTCATCTTTAAAACTTTTTTTCCCCGTCTTTCTGTTTTTATTTCAGACAGGGTCTTACCTTGTAGCTTAGGCTGGCCTAAACTTTGCTATGTAGCCCAGGCTGACCTCAAACTTGGGATAGTCCTCCTGTGTCAGCCCCTCAAGTGATGGATTTACAGGTGTTAGCTACCACACTTACCTCTAAACCCACTCTTTTTTTTTGTTTTGTTTTTGTTTTTGTTTTTCGAGACAGGGTTTCCTGTAGCTTTGGAGCCTTTCCTGGATCTCGCTCTGTAGACCAGACTGGCCTCGAACTCACAGAGATCCGCCTGCCTCTGCCTCCCGAGTGCTGGGATTAAAGGCGTGCGCCACCAACTCCCGGCTAAACCTACTCTTCTTAACATCTATACTTCAATCCAAGGTAGAAATTAAAGACCATTTGATATATAATAGATAAAATCCAGAGCAGGTTACCTATAGGGAAGTAGAAGGCTCACGTACTGTAGAATCATAGTTTGGGATAATTTTTGTGGAGGTCAGTTTGGCAAATAATGCACATTTTAACTTAGCAATTTACCTATGAATTTAAGAAAATAATTTCCAAACTGTATTGAGGCACATAATTATAGAATTATTAAAACAATAAGCACACAAAATCCTGAAACATTGTAAACAAACTTTTGTAACACTGTGTAAATGCATCCAACCATTAATGATGAAATTATATTGTACAGCAAAAGATACCAGAGTACCAATAAACATTTATAGTGTGATTTTATTTTTGTACATAAAATCGAATAATAAGAGCTGGGATCTAGCTCAGTTGGTAGATTGCTTGTCTTAGATGCATGAGACTCTGGCTCCATTCCCAGCATGGGGAGGGGGAGCAGGGCATGCAAAATCACCACAACAAATTGAATACATTTACTGTATTTATTTCTGCAAATATACATATGTATACAATGTGTAGAAATGTATTCACTATAATTTTATCTGGCTCACCAGTATTTTTTTCTTTATTCCATTTATTTACTTTTGTGTGCAGTGTATGCATGGATATAAGTATGCAGGCATGCCTGTGCATGCAATGTGGAGGCCAGAACAAGAGTTAGGTGTTTTCATATATAACTGTCTTATTGCCTTGAGAGAGGGTCTCTCATTGAACCAGACACTCACCTTTTTGGCTAGACTGATTAGTCAGCAAGCTGCTGGGATCTGCTGGTCTCTGTCTCCCAGTGCTGAAGCTACAGGTACACATGTGGTTTTGTTTGTTTGTTTGTTTTTGGGTTTTTTTTGTTTGTTTTTTTTGAGTGGGGACTGGGGATTCACACTCAGGTTCTCATACTTGGCAAAGCCAATGCTCTTACCTATTAGACCATCTCGCCAGTCCTCTCTGTTTCTTTAAAAACTTTCCTTATTGTTTATACACGAGTCGGTATCATTATTAGAAAACAAAATCTACTTGAAAAAGAGAACAATCAAGTCAGCTCTTGTCTTAACAACTAGACTGCTTTCATGTACGCTAGCCATGTGTGTTCTGGAACTGGAAATGATTAGGTTTTGGAGAAATCCAATAGGTAATGTTACAAATCCTACTCACAGAGCTAGTGTGCGTGTGTGTGTATATATATATATATATATATATATATATGTATATATATATATACATATATATATACACCACCAAATGATTATTACTAATGTGTGGTGCTGTGGGATGATCTGTATGTCAAATTGCTCTGATTGGTCAATAAATAAAACACTGATTGGTCAGTGGCTAGGCAGGAAGTATAGGCGGGACTAACAGAGAGAATTAAAAGAACAGGAAGGCGGAGGGAGTCACTGCCAGCCACCGCCATGACAAACAGCATGTGAAGATGCCGGTAAGCCACGAGCCACGTGGCAAGGTATAGATTTATAGAAATGGATTAATTTAAGATATAAGAACAGTTAGCAAGAAGCCTGCCACGGCTATACAGTTTGTAAGCAATATAAGTCTCTGTGTTTACTTGGTAGGGTCTGAGCGGCTGTGGGACTGGCAAGTGACAGAGATTTGTCCTGATTGTGGGCCAGGCAGAAAAACTCTAACTACAGTGTGGGGTCAATAGTGCCTGGACTGACATCACATCTATCTGGGCCATAAAAGTTAAATGCTGTGTTAGATTTTACTTTCAAGCCTCCCCTTAATTCCTTCATTTAATAGGGTTAGTTCTACTTGCTGATCGTCACTATAATTTATAAGTAAAGAAATTTTCTCATAGATAGCTAAAGTAACTAGATTTTAGAGAGGCTAGTGTGAGTTTCAAGAAGTAATTCTAACTAATGAATCTTTGGCTCTTGAGTTTGGGATTCTGGGGGAGGGCAGGGTTAGTGGGTCTTAAGGAAGTAGGCTCACTTGGTGAGAGCAGATGGAGCCAGAGAGAGCTGACTTGGACAAGAGAAAAGGCAAACATTCACAAAAGACGAGAGAGTGATGTAACTGCTTTAGCAAGTGATTATGAAGGGGGAAGTCAGAGGATTTACTTAGTAATCTCACTCCAGAGAAAGATTTTTCTTTAACATCCATGTATAGCTACAGCAATATCAAGATTACTTAAGTTACATTAATAATTCAGCAAAACCTCAGCACTTGTACACACCTGTGTTTACAGAACTTGGGAAGTAGAGGCCAGAGGAGCCAGACTTTGAGACCAGTCTGTACTATGTAGCAAGGTACTGTCTAAATAAATGAACAAGTAAATAACTGTAAAGCAAAACAAAACAAAATCTCAGTACTGAGTAGCCTGAGAATGTTTTAAATATATATATATATATCTTTAAATTTTTAATTTGCTTTATGTGTATGGGTGTTTTGCCTGCATCTGTGCCTGTGTACCACATTTGAGTCTGGTGCCCAAAGAGACCAGAAGAGGGTGTCAGATACCCTGGGAATGGTGTTATAGACCGCTGTGAGCCATCATGGGGGAGTTGGGAATTGAATCTGGGTCCTGCTGTGGAACAATCTTTTTGTACACTGTGAATATGTATTACTCTCATTAGTTAATAAAGAGCTGACTGGTCAATAGCTAGGTAGGAAAAGGTTAGGTGGGACTTTCAGACAAAAAGAGAGCACAGGTAGAAGAGGGCAGAGTCGCCAGCCGGATCAGGAGAGAAGCAAGATGGACATGCCATGCTGAAAAAAGGTACCGCCATGTGGTAGAGCATAGATAAGAAATATGGGTTAATTTAAGTTGTAAGAGCTAGTTAGTAACAAGCCTAAGCTATTGGCTGAACATTTATAATTAATATTAAATCTCTGTGTGGTTGTTTGGGAGCTGGCTGGTGGTCCCCCCAAAAAACTCCACCTATAGGGTCCTTTGGAAGAGCAACCAGTGTTCTTAACCACTGAGTC
Source organism: Peromyscus melanophrys (assembly GCA_902168415.1). Taxonomy (NCBI): domain Eukaryota; kingdom Metazoa; phylum Chordata; class Mammalia; order Rodentia; family Cricetidae; genus Peromyscus; species Peromyscus melanophrys. The sequence goes on from CABHPR010136615.1 coordinate 18,117, forward strand.
GTCTCTCCAGCCTGAGACACAAACCAAATCAACTTATATGAGAGAAGAGGAAGGAAAAAAAATAAAAAAATTGAAGACAACAAGATTTACAATACTTTATGCCCTTGTAAAAAAGGAACAGCTACCTAGGTGTGGTGGCACACATCTTTAATCCCAGCACCTGGGAGGCAGCGGCAGATGGATCTCTATGAGTTTAAGACCAGCCTGGTTTACAGATTAAGTTCCAGGACAGCCAGGGCTACACAGAGAAACCCTGTCTCAAAAAGGGAGGTGGGGGGAAGAATAGCTAGGGGTTGGGAAGACGGATAAAAATACCTAACACATAAGCATGACAAGGACCCGAGTTCCAATCTCCAGGACCCATCTAAAAGTTGGTTTCAATCTGTAAGCCCGCCGCTGTCAGGACTGAAGATTGGAGGCACAAACTGGTGGGTTTTGGGAGCCAGCCTAGCCAATTGGTGAGCTCCAGGTCCAATGAAAAAATTCTCAAAAATTAAGGTGGACCCACAAGAGGGCTCAGTGAGAAAGAGAGCTTGCTGCCAAGAAAGCCCGATGGATCTCAGTTTGATCCCTGGGGCCAACATGGTAGAAGGGAGAGAATTGACTCCAGCAAGTTGTCCTCTGATCTCCACAGGCACAAGCATGAGCATGCATTTTTACTCTCGAGAGCACGCGCCCACATACACACACACACACACACACACACACACACACACACACGCTAAATAAATGTAATTTAAAATAAAAAAAAACTAAGGTGAAGCACTATAGAGAAACAACCCAGAAGTTGACACACAGGTGCACACACCTGCATGAACAATACATAACCCATTCCCCACCCCCCACCCCACCCCCACAGGAGGAAACAAGAAAAGTGCTAGTGAATCAAAGCTCAGAGGACGTGTAGAAAGAAGAACGGTGCACAAGACAGGAGGAGCGGAGGGTAAAGGAGGGGCTCGAAGCATCCAGGAGACTAAAACAAGAAGGCTGGTGTATTCACGGCATCTGTCAGCCAGCAGTTACCGAAGGACAGTGGAGACTGGGGTATCGCATACACTTGGCTCATTTGTAAGCATCAGAGGCCAGGACGAGGCACAGTCTGGGTTGTACTAGACCAGGAACCAGGCCCCACAGAAGTAGACTAAACTGATAGAGACCTTCAGGCATTTCAGCAACTATTGAGAATCTAGATCGTGCAGGTGGCTAGAGGCAATGTTAGGAAGGCGAGGGCAAGTGCTCATCAAATGCACTTAGGGCACCGTCTTTGATAAAGAATCAACCGAATGAATTCATGGAAGGACGATTGTGTAAATGAAGGCAGAGAGTGATCTAGTGTCTGTTTGATGAGCATGACCACGACAGGAAGATGAAGGCAGCATATGGCACCGAACAGTAGTTGGATGGCGGCACCTGCTTTATGTAAGAAGTCACAGGCTGTCTCGGGTGCCAGGGAGGTAGGTGTGTTTAAAATGCTGTCAGGTTTGAGCCAGGAGAAGGGACGTGGAGGACTTAAGGATTTATAACAGGCTGCTTTTGGGGTGTCAAATGCAGGATGAGGAACAGCCGAAGACAGTAGCTTAGTAGGTAAAGACAGCCAAAGGAGGACAAGAACTCTGGAAAGGAAAGCATAGCGCACCTTTCACACCGCACTTCTGCCACCAAGGAGAGAGGTGTTACACTGCCAGTCTTGGGGTAAGGGCTGCTTTCCCTATAAAGCGATCAAGGCGCAAGGAGCTAGCTGTTCTGTGGCTGCTTGATTCCTCTGGTGACAAGGCACATTACTTTTGAAAGTAGCACTTCCACGATAGAATAAGATAGGGAGGCAGAAAAGAAGAAAGATATGGGGCCCCCTCGAGGGGAAAGATCTGTGAATGACAGACATTTTAGTCAATTCATGGAATTGCAGAGCCAGACATTGTCAGTCAGATCTTTTCATCTGAGAGAAAAAAAAAAAGGAAGGGGTTGATTGTTTTTCCCTTGTCTAAAAGTCTGTAAAATCATCCAAGCCACCCCCCTCTCAATTTTACAGAAAAAAGGGGGGGGGGGCCCGAGGGCTATCTCTCACTCAAAGTAACACAACCCACGAGTGGAGACAGGCCCAGGTCAGACTCCTCCCGGATCCACAGGG
>CABHPR010136616.1:0-40920 GCA_902168415.1 Peromyscus melanophrys
GCATTCACCCTAATACCTGGCTCCAGGTTTGTTTTTATTAATAAGACCGTTAAGATTCCTGCTACAGGACCACTATTGCTGCGATGAGACACACATGACCAAAAGCAGCTTGGGGAGGAAAGGGTTAATTCGGCTTACACCTCCACATTACCGTTCATCACTGAAGGAAGTCAGGACAGGAACTCAAACAGCGCAGGAACCTGAAGGCAGGAGCTGATGCAGAGGCCACGGAGGGAGCTGCTTACTGGCTTGTTCCTCGTGGCTTGCTCAGTTGCTTTCTTTAGAACCCAAGATCACCAGCCCAGGGACCAGGGACAGCACCACCCACCATGGGCTGGGCCCTCCGCCATCAATCACTAAGAAAATGCCCTACAGGTTTGCCTACAGCCTGACCTTATGGAGGCATTTTCTTAATTGAGGCTCCCTCCTCTCAGATGACTCTAGCTTGTGTCAAGTTGACGTTATAGACAGCACACCGTGTTTTCCCCAAGTCTTCTCATTCATTTCCTGTCTTAACAGCACACACTCACCAGTCGCCTTTGACGGTTGTGCCCCTCTGCTGTTGTTGGCTCAAAATTTCACTCTGTGACTTCGCCCCGGCCTCACAATCAATTCCCACCCAGTAAATGCTTCTTAAATTCTATCCTTTTCAGGCTGGTTCCTTATATGGCTTCCCTGTTCCAGGATGTCTTACATTTAGGAATGAGGCACCAATCATACCCTGTCACTGTATCAATTCATAACTATGTCTCCTGTCAGACCGAGCAAAAACGAGATTAAAAAGAATTGTCTTCCTTATCGTTATCACTTGGTCCAGTCTTGAACCACGGTGACACTCTGAAAATTTGTTGCACACGCAGATAATGAATGGACTGAAGATAACTGTACACAGAAATGAGTATGCGGGTGAATAGATGAGCTGGCAGAGCAGTAAACGAGATCCCTCAGCCTGTCATTGCTTTTTTTTAAGATGTATTGTTTTATGTGAATGCGTGTTTGCTTGCATGCACGTCTATATAACATGTTCTGGGTGCCTGCGGTGGTCAGAAGAGGGCACTGGACCCCTGGAACTGGAGTTATAGACGGTTGTGAGCCACCATGTGGGTGCTGGGAACTGAGCCCGGGTCCTCTGCCATCTCTCCAGCCCTCAACCTTGTCGTTATTAAGACACTGGTGTGGGATAATTCCTTATTAATGGCAGCAGCTCCCTCACTCCCCCAGCTGACTATAACAATGGAAAAGATCTCCAGACATGGGTTAATCTCCCCGGGTCGGATGAGCAGGCGCAGAGATTCAGGCAGATGTGAATTAGAAACGTGTCTGCTTCCATCCGGTTCTTTTGCCTTTATGATTTAGCCTTGCCAACGTTCAAATTCAACTCTTAGTTTTCTCACAAAACGTTCTTACAACATGAGGCCAAAAGTAAAGTTAATAGAAGTATAATTAATAGAATATTTAAAAGTAGCATCAGGACTAAAGATATGCTCATTTATAAAAACTCGCCTCGTTCACCAACGTCATTTAAAAAGCCCGGTTCATCTGGAGGCAGATACTGCAGGGACACTTGTTTGACCCTGACTGCAAAAGCCTTTCTAGCCGCTTTTGAAATCCTTTCCTAAACGCCGCTTCATAGCGCCATCTTGTGGATCTTTTGGGAATGTGCTAATTTCTGTTTAAAACGGACAGTTATTTTCCCAGAAAATGAGTAAAGGCGAACAGAGAAACTATGTTTTTGAAAAACAAAGTTTGCTTCCTGAAATGTCCTTCTAAACTCCGAATTGTGAATGCGGTGAAATTTGACCTTGGGTTTGGTATTCAGCCAAGATTCAGCATTTAGCTTCTAGGAGGGCTTTCCTTTGGCCTGCGGAAAGTCACATAACCACACACCTCCGTCATCGCCATCAGGTCACCTCGTGTGAATTCCCATTCTGCGCAGTGAGTGAAGCAACGTTGTCCCAACAGGGACGGTCATCTTGATGTACTTCTTGATGCCGGAGCACTTGTGAACGCACAGATGTACCTGAGAACTGAAATGTCCTCGTGTGTTTTAGGGAAGACGGTGAAATCTCATAATGTGACGAAAACACAAAAATCTTTGAACTGTTAAATTCATAAGTAGGGACATAGACTGGCAATAGTACTTTCCTACTGCATTATGTTAAACTGCGTTTAGTGATACTACCACTATAAAATGCAATTGTGGGGCTGGAGGGACTGCCCAGTGGTTAAGTACACTTGCTGCTGTTGCAGAGGACCCAGGTTCGGTTCTCAGTACCCACAGCAGGTGGCTCACAGCTCACTGCCTGTAACTCCAGGTCCAGGTGATCCAACACCAGGCGTCCCTGGGTACCAGGCATGCATGCGATACACAGACACACATTCAGGCACTCACACACATACCTGAAATAAAAATTCAAACCCTCTGTTTTTAAAATGTATTGTACCACATTTCACATTTCACACTTCCAGGAAGTTCATCCCGTGACAGCATCTAGCATCAGCCTCCAAAATGCCGATGGAATCTTTTACTGTTTGACATCTGGCCTAACCCTGTCTTTGATACAGCTCTACTCCAAATCCAAGAGGAAAATCAAACAGAGAGGAGACGGTGTCACATATAATCGCCTGGATCTATCTTCTTTTTCAAATGTGAATTTTACCTTTCTGACCAAAAAGAAAATATAGTCTACACAATTCCAGGAACATCAAATGCTCGGGACAATATGGGCAACCTATATGGAACTTCTGATACAGGAAAAGCATCTCTACTAACAAGTGTAATCCAAGTCTAATTATAGTAACTCTGTGGTTAAGAGAACAGGCTACATTTCAAGAGGACCTGGATTCAATTCCCGGCACTCACAAGGCAGCTCACACACCATCCATACTCCAGTTCCAAGGGATCTGGTGCTCTTTTCTGGCCATTGCATGCATGTGGTGCAGATAGATACACAAGCAGGCAAAGCATCCACACATGCAAAACAATAGAAAAGTCTCTATAGGCAAAAATGTTTGGTTAAAAGTCTGTTTTGTCTCATTCTGGTAAGCAATCTCATTTTCTCTGTGAGATAAACCAAACACAATATAAACAGAGCCAAATACAAACAATTTTACAATTTTTTACTTGTTCATCTCCTTTATCCTTTCAAGCAGAATTATTAAGAATTGCTAAATATGCTGAGCATGATGGCGCATGCCTTTTATCCCAGCACTCGGGAGGTAGAGGCAGGCAGATCTCTGTGAGTTCAAGACCAGCCTGGCCTACAGAGAGAGTTCCAGAACAGCCAGGGCTACACAGAAAAAAAAAACCTGTCTGGAAATTAAAAAAAAAAAAAAAAAAAAAAAAAAGAGCCACCAAGCAGGTCCAAGCCTGAGGCATTTGTGAATCTAAGACCTATACTTCTCTAAAGTTAAGGCTCCTTTACTTTAGGAACTGATGAGAAAATAAAGTGTTAAAAGGGGGCTTGTCCTACAAGGATCATTACCCCATTGTTCTGACCGCACGGTGAACTATTTCGAGTTACAAGGCAGTTGACTGTCTTCCATCTGTGTGGTTGAAAAGCAGCTCCAGAAAGCAGTTTTAGTTACTGACAATGATTCCAGTATTATCTGGTTCTGCTTAAGTCTCGCTACCTCTGTAAGAAGACAGTCACAGCTGTGAATGACTCCTCTGGGTCTTTGAGTTCGAAGAGATGCCCAAAAGCTATAGTGGAAGGAACTTCAGACCAGACACCATGGAGCTGTGATTCTGTCCCAGCCTTTCACCAAGCATGCCCATGGGACAAAGGGCTCCACGTTTCTTCTGCTCAGCTTCCTTAGCTTTAACAACATGGGGGCGGGGTGGACTTTAGGCTCTCTAATACTGAAGGCTTACTAGATTAAGATTCTGTACACTGGGGTGGGAGCATAGCGTCTTCAATGTTTGGTGGCCTGTGGGGTGTGTCTTACATAGTCTAAGGATCTAACAAGCAGCCCTGGCCCTCCCTGGTGATCACAGGGAGAAGACGTATCTGTTAAGGTTTTCAACTTTTCCCTAATATTATTTTTTTTCTCCCACATATCATGAAGTGTTCATCTCACTGGAGAATATTTTCTTGAAGTGTATGAGGGTACCTTCTAGTTTTGCTCTTTCCAAATCAAGGCTTGGATTCCCAGGAGCTTTTGTAATGTAAAGGCTGTAAACAAACTTATTTAATAGCCTCTTCCTGAAACGGGCCCGTCGAATATTTATTCCTTCCCATGGCCCCCACATCCACATACCAATGTTGGACCTCTCTATATGATGCACTGCCTTCTTCCGTATCCACAGTGGCTGTATCATTTTGATAATTCTGGAGGCCGCATTTAATTTGTATTATCTAATGGTTTTGATTTAGGTAGGCAGTTTCCTTTTTAGCAGGATTAGTTTTTGGCTATAGCTTCAAAATCACGTGAGCTATACTTTAGCCTGTCCTGACATAGAAGCCATCCATCCTTGGGAAGGCTTCATGCTTTCTCTGGATTTCTTTTCAAGCTCTCTTTTTTCACTGTATTTAATCATACAATAATAGACCGAGGGACTCGAAACTTTCTTCTGTACAGCAGAATGGCCATTTACCCACCAACGAGTCGCCACAGCCCAGTATCTGAGTCCCTTTGAAGGACCTAGGCGTCTCCTGTTCTTAGGACTACAGCTGCCATTCTCGAACTTGATATGCTCAACAAAGGGAGGCTAAAAACATTTCAAAACTAATGCTAGTGGATTCCCTTGTGCTGCTGCGCTCAAACCTGTTTTTAACAATGAAAAGCATGCTCCATAGTCAGTGGAATTGAAAGCAGTTGAGTGGGAGAATTTTTTGAAAACGTGGAGGTGCACAAAATTCACCTTTTGAGAAGCAAAGAGAAGATTCATGCAGAGGCTGGAGCCTGCTATAACAGGAGAGATAGCGATGATACTCTACCTGCTGCGAAGCTTGTGATTAAACTCACCCTCCCACCTCCCGAAACATGATACTATATTTACACTGCAATTCCAGGTGTCCTGAGTTGAATGCCAGCCAATATTGGGGCAAAGGTGAATTGTCAGTTCAAATCTGAGTTTGTCAAGGTGTCAAGCTTAACCTCTGGACATACTAAACATTGGAAATGACGGTGGTGGCATACTTCATTATAATTAAACATGAAGCTATATTATCAGATATTTTGATAAAAATAGCCAGAAAGCTTTTGGAAATTTGATTTTATACCATTAGGATATCTTTATTAATTTTATCAGAGGTATAAATTGTAGTCTATGTCATTGATTGTTGACAAATTTGCTTCTATTTAACATTTCATGGAAAGATTTTTCATGTCATTGTGATTTTTCCCTTAAATTTACATGCAATGTAAGTTTTATCTTATTTAAAAATTAAACCTATCTAAATTACTAATCTTTTAAAGTTTACTGAAGAAATTTTTTTAAAAAGCATTTTCTATGCACAATATTAAAAAGATCTAATGCCTTGTAAAATCCCCACCCTCTCCTCCCTTTTAATCCATGCTTCCTGGTGAAGGAGCTTCGCCAGTGTTTCTGCAAACTATTTTTGTTTGAAAATTTCAGGGTGGAATAGTTGTTTCAGACGATGGAAACCGTATTTGCAATTACAGCTTATACAGCAAAGAAAACCAAAAATTCACGTTGGCATCAATTCGACTCGAGGTCCAAATTAGATTTCCTCTTCCTACAACATTTGAATCAGAAACCCCCTCTTTCTGTAAGGAGACGGGTTTCAGGTTGGTGGCGTCAGCTGCAGACTGCAAACCATGCTGCACGAACTCTGGGGTTAAAGTATAATTTTAAGTAAGGAGCTAACTCAATTTTGACCTTATCTTTAAAGTTATTTTTCATCTTGGTACTGATGATGTTTTTTATACTTTAATTCAATAAAAACAGTGGTTTTCCCAAATTTCAGACTAACACGATTATAAGTTGAAATCCTTCATTTTCACATCAGGCTGGGGGGGGCGGTGGTTGTGGTGGTGGTAATGCTGTTAGCAACTGCAAAGTAAGGTATTGGGGTCTATTATGCCGCAGAGCCCATTGGGTGGAATTGTATTTGAAGAGAGATAACTCCTGCCATTTTCCCTGCATGTAAAATTGTCTTTTTATAAGAAGGCTTTCATGGGAAATATTCATAACTCATTCCTAAGTTGTCCTCTGAGTGAAAGAGTATGGGGTTGGGTAGAAAAATCACTCCTTTACTCCAATCAACTCTTATTTGAACGCGCCCCTTCACTTACTGTAGCACTTCACGAGCAACTGAGAATTCCAACTCATTTCACATTAGTTACTTAATACGTTAGGCTAATGTTTATGTATGAAGTCACAGATCACTGAGCTGAAAAGGATCTGAAAAAGCCCTCTGTAGAGCAAAGAAAGTGATGTGTCCCGAAGTAAGGAAGTAGACGTCAAGAGAAATAGAGAATCCTGAAGGAGGTGTTCAGCCAGAATCTGAGATTAACCTGGCTTGTAATCAATCAATGGAAGTCACACAGACATTATAGACTGGTAATTTCACTAGGTGATGGCAGCACCACGCAGAAATATTTTTAGCAGATGCATTATTGAGGTGTATTTTAGTATCTGGTCACTTTTTCATTACTTTGACTTCCTTGATCCTTGTCTGAAGGAAACGATGCTTATGTTTTGTATTAAGAGAGTATTCATAGCTCCCTAGGTTTCCCCAAGATCATCAAAACATCTGGTACCACTGGGTGGTGGTGGCGCACGCCTTTGATCCCAGCACTTGGGAGGCAGAGGCAGGCGGATCTCTGTGAGTTCCAGGAAAGGCACAAAGCTACACAGAGAAACCCTGTCTCGAAAAAAGAAAGAAAAAAAAAACCCTGATACCAGTGATACTGTGTCAAGGTCCATTATAATTCATTAAAAGCATTAAAAGTGATGTTTTGTCATATGAACGATTGTCCCTTTTTAAAGAAAAAATTAATATACCACTTACAAGGACTCTATGCATTAGGCAGTACAAATGTTTAATGGACTGAGCTCTTAGTCCTGGAACAGTATTTATTGACTTTTTATTATGGAAAATCTCAAAAGCAAAAACAGAAACAGTCGTATAATAAACCCTGGGTGCCTATTTTCAAAAATTACTAATGGGTGTGGCCAATTTTATTTCATCTGGACACCTCTACGTTTTGCCCTTCGCCTTCACTCTACACTCTTCAAAGTGTGTCCTCCCAGGGAAGCTCAGCCGTCATATTCCACCCATGAATTTCAGAGGAGGTTTGTGAAATAAACATCTCTGCTCTTTGCCGGACTTATGTCTGTTTTGGAAAAGTTTAGGCTACCCAAATCGTCGTTGTCAGAGAGCTGTTTATCCTGGAGAACCTCTGGTCACAGCCCAGGCTCCATTCTCTCAACTCTCTTTACATGTGTACCCCTAATCCTAGTCCACTGGTCCATGGGGTTACCTACGGTTTATTCATGACTATGCTAACTTGAAGACTTGGTGTACACCGTGTCAAGGAAATCAATAGTCATAGTCACTCTTTATTGTTCTAGAAATGGCAGTCTAGTGTTGAGCAAGTTAGACAAGAAGCCTGCCCACCCCCACCCCCGACTCCAGCTTGTTGGCTAAAGTTGGTATCAAGAGACTTGACTACATGGAAAAATACCTCTTCATTACCTCTTTGTATGGAGATTTTCTTCCCTAGCCCACTCCCTGTCTAGAAAACTCTATACCTTCACCAAAAGTCTATAGTTGCTGAACCAAAAATACACAAAACAACAGTACAATTCTAAAAGTCCACACGTACATGGTAGCTCACAAGTTTCATGTATCTTTGTGGCTCCCTCATTTCCCCAAACCATGCTCTCCCTGGTACAGATTCCTCCCCGGGGATCTGAAAAAAACACAAAGGGCCACAATTTCATCCCTAAACAAAGGACTAACAGAAAACAACCAACCATTCAAACTCATAGCACTGAGGATACACTTTCTAAATTAGATAACACTAAGGAAATAGCATGCACACCTCTATGTAAAACTACAGTATATATTTAGTAACCATCATAATTATATTTTTATGTATTATCTTAATATAAATGTTTGTATGAGATTAATTTCCCAATCACTCTCCAATTGGAAAACTGATGTTTAGAACTATGGAAAGATAATCATTGTTTTGCAGCACTGAGTATTAACTCAAATTCCCTTAAAATCCACCTGTGGCAATTAAACTTTCAGATGTTCCAAAAGTGGCTCTTCTAGATACTTGATAGTAATAAACCCAAAATTTAAGTCATACACTATATGCCATTAATGGAAAAAGTGTAAAACAATATGCTGCTTTTAGGAGGTACGCAGTTTCTTTTGTACTTTGAAAACTGGCTTTGCTGTTTATGTCCCCAATCAAAAACTTAAATTACAATGTCCCATAATATAAAATATTTTCTGTCATTGCTTTGTTGGCAGTTGGGACTATAGATGGTTTCTAATTTTAAAGATTCAAAGATTTAATAGCTAGATGAATTATGTTTTGAAATTCCCATTAACTTACTTTCAAATGATGAAAACCCACAACTCTGAGAAACTGATTATTATGGGGAAAAGGCCTTGATTTGTCATTGTACCCAAATATGAAAGCCTGCATTTTGTAAGCATAAAAATTACATTCCCTTCAAAAGATTTGCAAATTCTCATAGGCACATAGCTTAGAGAATGAGAAGATTGTAATTTGAAAAATTACAGATTTCATTGTTTTTTGATGTGTGAAACCTATAAACAAATATCAGGAGATTGTATTGCAAAACTGAAAATCTCTTGTTTAGTTTTGTAAGGGACAGTGCCCTATGTGGCTTACACAACCCGAACTTAAAAGAAAAATGCAGAGTAATGCAAAAGACACCCTAATCACTGCATCTAATTACAAAGAAGAACTCAGCTGAAATTGTAAGGATCCTTGGGCGGGTGTGCGGTCTGGTGGTCGGAGCATGGGATTTCAAGTCAGTAGTCTAAATTTCTATTTTAAACACAACTTTCAAATTTCTCCATGACTTTAAACGTGCCATTAACTTTATTTTTAAATAAGAATCTGAGATCTGTTCCTGATAATTATAAAGCGGTTCTAAGATCCTCTAACATGGGCGTCAGCCTACTAAAAAACTAAAAAGGAGGGACAGGTGATTTCCTTGACTTCTTAGAGACTAAAAAAAACATCCTTGGCACAAGACAAAAGCCAGCGTGTTTTTGCGAGCCTTTGCTGGTAGGTAGGAACACTGCTACACCCCTGCCCTGTTTCTCACCCCTGCGTCATTGTACAGAAGTCAGAGCATTAACAGTAGGCTCCCTGGTCTGTTGACTTCTTTCAATAGCTCCCCTCCAAATTGCTCCTTTGTTTTTGAGGAGAGAGCATCTCCCCAGGAGCCAAAGTTGCTCCTTTTATACTGATGGCTGATGTCACTCTGTGGAACCTGTACTCCACAGCCACATGCCTGCTTTGCATTTTGCTTATGTGTGGCACTTTTTAAGTGTCCAAGTGTAGTCCAACAAATGACCACATACGTTTTCTTTAACCTACCGCTACAGTTTTAGGGATCCACGTAGTAAGTGATTCAAATTCTAATACACATCTATAAATCAGCTTTCACAGAAATTTTCACTGGGAGTAGTTAACATTTGAGTTGGGGGTGGGGAATACGATCCCCACTTCCCTCTCTCTCCTTTTTAGTTTTTCCTCTTCCCTCCTTCCCTCCCTCCCTTCCCATTGACTTGCTTGCTTCCAAGGTTTAAGTACTCCGGGTTTTTGAATATGATTCATGTTTGGTTTGCAGTCCTAGTTCAGGCAGAGTGTGCTTTGCTGTTGGAATGGAGCATACACATTAGACAAAGAGCGAAACCAGGAAAGGGGCCGATATTACTCCAGTATGCAATGAGACTATCCAAATTCGGCCCGTGTTTAACCTCACCAGGAACCTTTGGAACCTAGTCTATTGCACGTTTTTGTTTTTGTTTTTCTTCAGTAGAAAGTGTCCTTTAAAAACACCAGTTTATCAAGCTAATGCTCTGCAAAGGGAAATAGAGACCAGGGTGGGTAAAGAGAAGCAGCTTAAGGACGGCTCCTGTTCTACGTTTTCCTGATTGGAAATGCAGCCCAGGATGTCTGCAGAAGCACCAATGCTCCAAATCCCAGGTGAGAAATCACAGAGTTAAAGGATCAAATCCCAGCAGAGTTGGTCTGGTCTCTGGCTTTGTGTAGGAGGAAAATTAGAGATGGAGCTTTTCCTAAATTGCCCTCTGTGGAAAATGGTGCTGGAACCGTGGCGTGGTGGTTCACAGGGGCCAATGTCAGTGCCTCTGGATTCCCAGGAGGGTTGAATGTGAAAAGCAAGGAAAACTAATGTACTAAAAATTTAAAACTTGAAGACAGTTTCATTTTCTTTAGCAATTTGAACATTAGGGTACATACAGATATTTATTTTAAACGCAGAGATTTACTCTTGCATGTGGTCCACTGAAAATCACTTCTAAATTTCCTGCCTGGACTTGTTCATTCAAAGACATTGACAAGAAAGAGACCCTCCTTGAACCTGACTTTCTCATAGTTAATGAGACACTGAATCCCCATTTGGGTTGTGCATCTCCTCTCTTCCTCACTCCCCTGAAAATATAATGGAAACAAAACCACTCATAGCTGAAGGGAGAACAGGAAACCACTGAAAACGTGGGAATAAACAGGATGGGTCACATTTAGAATTGGGGACAAGGCCCCCTTCATTCATCTCTTCTGCATACCTACTCCAGTGATAAGCTACAATCCAGGCCGAGTTCGGATGATTCTTGAGAGCTGTGGAAGTTCCCATCTCCTGTCATCACCCTGGGTACAGCCAGCACCACAACATAGTTTTGAGACCCCAGACCTAAGTCTGCTGAAGAATTGTACATGGATATGGCCATGTGGCTCAGTGCAATAGTGTCCCAAAGCTGACTGGAACTTTATCCCTTGATATATTACTCGTCCTCAAAGTGCCCTTCTATTTTTAACATGTCAAAGCTACTTCCCAAAGGTTACCATGGAGTCAGAAACAATTATTCTAGTAATGGACTTCTGTTACAGCTTTTTGTTTGTTTGTTTGGGGTTTTTTGTTTGTTTGTTTTTAATTTTATGAGACAGGGTTTCTCTGTATAACAGCCCTGGCTGTCCTGGAACTCACTGTATAGACCAGGCTGGCCTGGAGCTCACAGAGATCCACCTGCCTCTGCCTCCCCAATGTTGGGATTAAAGGCGTGCGCCATCAAGCCAGGTTCGGTTATAGTTTTGAACTTTAACTTTGGATAATTCTTGTGCTACACTGCTAATCACAAAACAGACTTCTAATAACTGAGAACCTATAAAAATGGTAATATACCTACCGCCATTAAAATATTTGCTCATTGACATAAGCTTTAAAATGATGCCCCTTACAGCTTTATGAAATCTCGCAATAATTAGTATTAAATATTAGCATCATTTTTAGTGACAGTAATGACTGTTTTGGATTAGGTTCAACAATGACAGATATGAAGCTCAGGCTGCAGAGCTTGACAAGGTTAAGAAAGTTGTTATGAAATATGGAGAGCAGCAGCTAGCTGGGTATGATGTCCCATGCCATGCTGTTATGAAATACGGAGAGCAGCAGCTAGCTGGTATGATGCCCCATGCAATGCCAGTCCTGGGGCAATAAGAACAGGAGGGTGGCGAGTTCAGGGCAAAAGTGGGCATCATGGACAGACCCTGTCTCAAAACAAAGCAAACTCAGAAAGCGGTTCAGGGCTGGTAGTACCAATTTATAGCAAGGCTCATTTTATCACACGTGATGTTTTCCTTGCAGCCCACGAGGCCAGGTGATTGCTCTAGATACAACTTTGTACTCATAATCAGGTAAAGGAGGGGAGGGGACATAGCCCACCAGGAACTCTGAACTACAGTTTTTATGACCAGTATGTGACTGTGCTACTGTAACCCAGTTAACATGTTCATAATTTTTAATTCTTTCATCGTTGTTCCTGATTTTACATTTCCTACTGCAAAATGATAATTTTGGGTAAAGTTGTAACTTTCAGGGTAATATAAAAGTGAACACATGTTAAAGATTTGATTTTACTTATCATATAAAGGACTCAGGCAGATGTTTTTACCAGTTCAAAGAAGGCGGCAAATAGCAGAAATTTGAGAGGAGAGAAATGTTGAGACAAATTACAAATAAAACAAAATAGCTTTGTTAGAAGGGGCGGAGAAAATTAATGCAAGGCAAGGTAAAATTTACATATCTAGCTGTTGCCAACAATTAACATGCTGTAAAGTATCTCAAAGTCTATGAACAAACCTAGAATCTGAGCTCAGAAGGGTGCGCAACACAGGATGCAATTTCTCACTGAGTCATATTTTCTCTATAGTCTTCACCTGTGTGGCAGAAAGTAATTGCAAGCAGCGGCCTTGATCACAAAACTGGAGTGGACTCATTAGAGTTGGCTCAATAGTGTACATAGGTGTGGTGAGACTGTTGGGTTTCTATATAGACCTTTGTGCACCCACTCAATGTGAGTATGCATGTGCCTCACTTTTTCTGACAGTTTTCAAGACCAAGCCTCCTATTGAACTTAGCCATTAGATTTCTACTTCATTATTCATTTGAGTGAATTCCTCTTCTTTCCCCCCCCTCTCTCTTTCTCTCTCGTGTGTGTATGTGTGTGTGTGTATGTGTGTGTGTGTATGTGTGTGTGTGTATGTGTGTGTGTGTATGTGATGTTTATGCGCACAGTGTGTGGATGTGTGTGAATATGGGTGCACACGCCACACAGCAGGCATGGAGTTCCAAGAACGACACTAGGCATCAGCCCTTTCTTCCCTCTTGTTTGAAACAGGTTCTTTTCCTTGCTTTCTCTGTGTACACCACACCAGCGGCCCCAAGAACTTCCAGAGATTCTCCTGTTGCAGCCTCCAGTCTCACCAGAGGAGCACTGGCATTACAGATTACCAACACCAATTTTACATGGGTTCTGGGGGTTCACACTCGGATATTCATACTTGTACTTTACCCACTAAGCGTCTCCCTAGCCCCAATCCCTCCATTCTAATGGTTCATATGATATTGTAAGATTAAAGAAAATAAAAAATTTAGATTTAAATTTAAAAAAAGAAAACAAACAAAAAAACGTTGCAGACCACTCTGGGCAACGACTTGCCCCTCCATCAATCACAACCTTCTCTCCTACAGTTACAGCTGTCGCGTCTCTAGCTCAGCCATACGTGTACTACTTCACGCCTCTGTCTTTCCCGTCTCTCCATCACATATCTGTTCTTGTAGTGGTATTGGAAGCTGCACTGTAGTGGTATTGGAATTTAGTCACACAGCATACCATTTTGCAGCTTTACTTGCAAATATTCATTTCAAAGAGTTGTTGGTCTGGTTCAGAGCCTCTGACTTCTGGTACACCATCAATACTGGACCCTCACCAAAATTCTACTCTGATATCCTGCTGTTGCCCAGAGTCATGGAGATCCTGCAGCTATGGTTCCACAGGACCAATCCCTTCACGCACTCCAGAAACTCATGGATGGGGTAGATGTTGGGGTGGGCCAACTCAAGGCCTGGATCTGGGCCTGGGTGGAAGCTGAGTTGGTCAGTGGCTGCCCACGGGGCGGTCAGTGAAGGGAGGGCCAATGAGCATAAATACTTACAAAGAAAACTATGACATAAGAATGATTATATAGTTTATATAATCCACCATGAATATGTCCAAATATGAAGAATATGACGAGAATGTATGAGAATGTAAAGCCGTCTAGTAAGCCTAGGGTAGATCTTAAAGATATCATAAAGACATTAGTGAAAGACTATGGCTAAGTAATATGACTTTTGTGTGTGTATGTGTGTGTGTGTGAGAGAGAGATTTTTACAAGACTACACTTGTAAAAAACATTGACCCAGAAGATGCTTGATTCAAATTAAAAATGGAACCGAATTACAAGTTTAAAAATAAAACTATGACTAATAGCCTGAACTATGACGGACAGCCTATATTATGACTGACTGACAGCCTATACTGTGACTGACTGACAGCCTATACTGTGACTGACTGACAGCCTAAACTATACAATGCCCAGCTAGGTGGCACCAAGATTCTAGTTGACAGAGCATGACATAGAGCCTAGGAAGTTCTCATAAAGCACCTCATGACGTGTTTCTATTAACTGTGGACTTTAACCATCCCTTCTGCTTTACAGCTGCTCACATACAGCTTACTGACAGACAAGGGCCAAATGAACCTATATTTCTAGTACCTCCCCTTACAAGGTGAAAGGACAAATCTCTTTTTTCCAGGAACCTTCTAGAGCATTTCAGAGGCAGTTTCAGGTGCAGAAGAAACTGTATAGAGAGTTGTATTTTAGATGCTTTACATTTTGGATTCCATTGTGAGAATGTAAAGTTTAATGATCAGAAGATTTTACCATTTAAGACAGTAATCCAACTATCAGTGCCTAATAAATAATACTTGTCCACTCATTTTTAAAGTGACAGTAAGACATTTACAACGATAATAGACAGGAACCTGAACTCTGATTCCAGGGAGAAACTTTCATCTTCTGAAATAATTCAGAACATAACAGAAGTAACAAAGTTTACAAAAAACCAAGAAGGCCAAAACTCTGTGTCTTTAGGTCAAAACTAGTCGTTTCCTTGACAAGTGGGTAACAGAGAGCAGTATTTCTCTGAAACTATTGCTCTTAGAGTCTTGTTTACACATGTTAGTTATAATTTTCAAGCACAGAAACTTTTGTCTCACAGAGCATGAGGGAGGAGGCGTCAGGAGAGCCAGCAGGCATAAATGCTGTATGTCAGCACTAGACATTGCCCAAGCTCTCAACCTAAGGCCAGGCAACGCTGTCCAGCCATGCTCCATACAACCGCCTTTTCTCCCTCCCCACCTTTTCCTTTTTTTTTTTTTATAATCTTTTTGAGATACAGCTTCTTGTACCCAAGGTTAGCCTCAAACTCATTATGTAGCAGAGGATAACCATGAATTCCCGATTCTTCTGCCTCTCCCTCCACGGCACTGGGATTACAGGTGTATCACTATACCCGGCTACAGCTTTTTAAGATAGCATGGCCCCACTTGATTATCTCTATATAACATGTGAAAACATGTGGAAAAAGCATAGTCTCTTTTGTTGATATTATTTTTTATTCTTTCCTTGGTAATTTCATAGATAAATATAATGTATTAATGTTTTTTAATCATATCAGTCTCATATTTCCCTGCAACTCCTCCCACCCCACGCCCACATTCCCATTCTCTGTTCATGGCTCACTGAGTCCAATCAATGTGGTCCTTATGTGCACAGGTGCAGGCCACCCATGGGAGCATGATGTCTTAACAGGAGCCACTTCCCTAAAACGGCCGAATCTCCACACCCCAGCAGCCTCCACGGCCAGGGCTCCTCAGCTAGGAGTTGCAAGCCTCTCCCTCCCTCATCTGGGCTGGGTTTCGACGGGCTCGATCTTGTCTAGTCTTGTGCGGTAAGTTCATGAGCAACATCCCTGAGGTGTCCAGAAGACACCATTTTGCAGCAGTTCTCCCTAATGTCTGGAATCTTTCCACCCCACTTCTGTTCCCTGAGCCATATGGGGACTGTTGCTGTTTTTTTACTCTTGGGGGGGGGTGCCCACCACCTCGCTCCCAAATAAATCACACACAGAGGCTTACTATTACTTATGAATGCCCGGCCTTAGCTTGGCTTAGTTTCTAGCCAGCTTTCCTTAACTTATCCCATTTACTTTTTTCCTCTGGGCTTTCCCCATTCTCTTACTTCTATAAATCTTACTCTTACTCTGTGGCTCGCTGTGTAGCTGGATGGCTAGGTGGCTGGCCCCTAGAGTCCTCCTCCTTCTCTGGCTCCTAGATCTCTCCCCTCCCTCTATATATTCTCTCTGCCTGCCAGCCCCACCTATTCTTTCTCCTGCCTTGCTATTGGCCAGTTCTTTATTAGACCACCAGGTGTTTTACACAGGCACAGTAACACAGCTTCAAAGAGTTAAAACAAATGCAACATAAACAAAAGTAACACACCTTAAAATAATGTTCTACTACAGGGGGCACAGAGAGAAGGCACAATAATTACTATTTCAGTGTTTAATTCATTTAAGTCACACCATGTGTGGTCTTAACTTCTAGGTAAGGGTGTCTGTGGGAAGGCTGTTGTTATTGGTTTCGTTTTCCCTATTTTCACAAACACACTTGAGATGTGTTTGTATTCCAGTCTGTCTTAGGTGTCAGTAATTAGTCAGGGCTACATCTGAACTCATGATCCTCATATATCAGCCTCCTGAGTACAAGTCCAATGATAGAAGATGTTCCCCCAATACGTTCTGTTCTGTCAACATGTTTTAATGTTAATGTTCAAACGCTTAATAGAAGAGGATATCAGAAGCAACAAATACTTCATGTGTGTATAAAAAAATCTGGCATATTGAAATAAGTCCAAATTCGTTATTTTCTTGGATTGTAGGAATGTCCAATCAATGTAAAAAGGTACTCCTAGGTGAGGCAGAATAAGGCTTCTTACAGAGACCATATAGTTTATTTTAACTTGTATAATTCAGAGGTAGAAACTATCACAACTTCACACAAAAGGTCGCAGGCCTTTCTGACCTTGGAGACAGACAGACAGACACAAATATAATTTACAGCTTCGGTTTTGAAATTATACGTATGGCAGGTATAACAAAGTAAAAACACTAAAGCAGTCTGTACCAAAGTGCAAACAATCAATTTGAACTTAAAATAGATAGAAAAGACCAATAAGCCAGATATCTTATCTCTCCCTCAACAGACATTTACAGAGATCACTCCCTCTGACCATGAAATCCAGATTCCCATGGGGGAATAACTAAATTAGCCACACATAAACCCAAACCAAAGTCAACCTAGAGCAACATGCAAGTGACAATAACAGAGTACTCTGGTCGGTTGGGATTTACTCCTCACTCATGAAAAGATGTGCCTTGCCTGTAGTCAGCCCCTCTGTGCTCTTTCTTGGCAACCATACTTATCTGGCTCTAATGGTGAAAAAACCATCACATCTCTCAATTGTATTTCTAAAACTGCAAAAGATCATTTTCATCAAAATGTAAGAATTATGGCTGTCATACAGATAAAAAATGAACCCATATCAAATAAAGTCATAGGTAGAAAGAGGTTATAATTACTTCTCAAAAGAGTCAAATATGCATTCATAAGGATTAAGGAATAATGGAGTGAATTACAAATAAATACAAAATTGGGGGTTGTGGTGGGCAGTGAAGAAAGTCACCAATCCAGATTTATAAATAGCAATCATCAATACTTTATAAAGAATTCTAAAACATCTCAAAGACAATGAACAGGGTTCAAGCCTGGTAATGACTCTGGGGGTCATAATGTATCTGGAGGGTACATTAGAGACAAGGCAAAGTTTTTCACTGAAATACCTTTTTTCTGTAATACATTTTTCATTGTTCTAAACACACATTTTTAATCAAAATATCTAAATAAAATTTACCTTTCCCACTTTTGAGGCATATTCAGTACATAGCAATATTTATCACTTGATTTTGAATGCTTTATGATTTAAAATAGAATTTTATAGAAGATGCTATATAAATTTTTTCAAATATGAAAGTCTTGAATAAGAGACTATTATTCTATAATTCTATACTGAGATGATATTCTTCCACCAGTCTTCAATTGGATCATTTAACCAAAAAAAGAAATATAAATAAGAGTTTCAGGAAGACTGGAAAATTATAAGTGCTATCCAGAAAGAATAGATCAAGATACATACAAACTTGAGTGGAATAGACTTTTAAAGTATATTCTATTTACAGAATATTATCGATAAGTTGTATGACATTGTAGGATATACATAGACTCATAGTAGTTTGTTTAGTGAACTTCAAAACCAAACAGGATAAAACAAGCCAGATGTGTTAGACAGGTAAGGTGTGCTAGACAAGCCAGGTGTGCTAGACAAGCCAGGGAAAGAGCTAAAAGGAAAAGAGCAAAGGTTACACAGAGAACAGAACACAGAATGAGAGAACTGATTGTCAAAAGCAGGAAAGGAAATTAAGATGGCTTCTGGAATTTGTATCTTGCCTAATTATCCCCTTAAAATCCATATGGGGAAAAAAATCTGCTGAAGGGCAAGAATGAAACAATTTCTGAAGGGAAGAACACAGAATCCAGAACCTAGGGGCAATTTGTCGTTGAGATTTTTCTTTTAAGGCAGCAAATACCCACACGAGGATTTCGTTAAAGGAAATTCAATTACGGAGGCGAGGGGGGTGACTTACAGCTCCTCATTCACTCAGAGGCCAGGATGAAAGACTTCCAGGAATAGCCCAAGTTTAAACAAACATGTGGGAGAGAAGATCTCCTGACTAGCGATGTTAACAATAAGATGTGGCATTTAAAACAAGTGTATTTATAAAATCAATAGAAGTACTAGTACACGAATTGCTGAGTTTGAAAAGTGCATCAGATTATGATATGAACATCTCTGTGATTTTTAACACCTCCTCAACAGGCCTTCCCTCCAGGACTCGGTATAGTTAGACTTCCTTCACTGTTTTTCTACTAGGCTATCACAATCCTTTATACATCACTTTGATTTGTTCAATTAATTTGTAAGTTCAACATATCAAAATGTGAGTTAACCTTTGATTACAAAAAATTTATCCCAAGCAGTATAAACTATACTAATAAATTTAATATATATGGTTATCTGAACCACTTCTAAAAACTGACAAAGTAGATTCATATTGCAACAAGCAAAATCTAAGATTTATAACTGTTATCAGTCTAAAGACAAACTCAGACATGTTAAAGTTCTCATACACATTCAAGCACAATTTAAAAACGTAACCACTTTTCTTATACAGTTCACATTTAAATCTTAAGTCTAACATCAAATTATCTTAGTTTTCTAATCTAAACCACAAGCAGAAACATCAGACCCTCTAATTATTCAAAATGATTACAACAGAAGCAATAATTACAGTTCCCAATACTTGGGTAATAATAATTCCCAAACTTCATTACTTCACTAGTGATTGGTCGAGAGAGAGAGAGAGAGAGAGAGAGAGAGAGAGAGAGAGAGAGAGAGGCAGGCCCATTTTAGGCAGGCTAAGTCAGACATACCATTAGAGCATTAGAGATTATTGGTTAGAGATGAACCATTACTTCCAGGTTCATCTGCAAAAGTCATAAACTAATCCATAGTGTCCTTCTGCATGCACTGTTTAGATTTTGTTTTGCTTTGTTTTTGTTTTTGTTTTTGTTTTTGTTTGAGACTGGGTTTCTCGGTGTAGGCTTGGCTGTCTTAGAACTCACTCTGTTGTACCAGGCTTTTTTTTTTGGAGGGCCACCAACAGCTTCCAAATCATGACACAGAGACTTCTTTCTAGTTATGAATGCTCAGCCTTACCTTAGCTCTTATTTTAATCTGTTTCTCTTCATCTATGTTTTGCCTCAGGGTTTTTAACCTTTTCTTTCCGTATGTGCCTGCTGGCTGGCGGCTGCAGCTCCTTCTCTTTTTCCCTTGTCCTCTCTTCTTCTTCCTCTTATTCTTCTTTCTCCTCCTATTTATTCTCTCTGCCTGCCAGCCCCGCCTATCCCTCTTCTGCCTAGCTATTGGCCATTCAGCTTTTTATTAGACCAATCAGGTGCCTTAGGCAGGCAAGGTGAAAGAGCAACACATCTTTTCATAATTAAACAGATGCAGCATAAACAAATGTAACACACCTTCACACAGTTAAAGTAATTTTCCACAGCATACAGAAATGTAACACATCTTTACATAGTTAAGTATTCCACAACACTGTGTAGACCAGCCTGGCCTCTGCCTTCCAAGTGCTGGGATTAAAGGCATGTGCCACCATCACCCAGCTGTACCGCTTACATTAATGCCATATAACAAGTTTCCCTGAAACCTACTATCTTAAAACAAATATCATTTGGTGGTGAATTATGATTCTTCAAGCCCCTCTGTGCCTTTAACTAAGGTGGTATTGGATTCAGCAGGCCTCATGGCCTGGCCTGTAACAGTGGAGCCCTGGTCCCTAGGTCTTCATATGTAATTTCAGAAGACCGGGTTTAGGCAGAACCCTCCTCCTTATACTCTGTCCTGCAAGACACTCAAACTCCTTAAGTGATTGTTGCTCAGGTTTAGAGGCTAGACAGAAGGCTAGAAATGTCTCCAAAATTCCAGAACATTCTTTCCTCCCTATGCTGTTGAACAAACAAGTCCAGTTTAGGCTCCAGGATTGACTATGAGGACTTCACCTCTCAATGAGGGCATCTCAAAAGATGTGTAGCTATCTTTTATTTAGCACAGAGGGCTTCTGCTTTGCTGTATGCTTATGCTGGCCTTCTATAATTTAGTTCCCCAGGAAATCAGACATGGCTAGCAGCATTCAAATTTCACATTTTCTAATTGTTTATGTAAATATTTTCAAAACTGAATCGCCTAACTCAGGAAAATAAGAAACACTCCCACCCTCATTGAAGGCAATGTCTAGCTAATTATTTGAGCTAATTTGCTTCTATTCCCTACGACTACCTTCCAACTGGCTTGAAACAATGATTACACTTTACTTCCTGCTTGCCTCTCCAGTCCCAATTTCATATTTATCACGTTGCATCACTAACTGGGAAAAGTGCAGAGGTCACGAGGTCCCAGAATGTCAGCACCAAGGTTGTGGTAAGAAATCCAAGGGTGTGCAGGAGACTGAACTGCAGGCAGAGGGCTGTCAACCACCAAAGGGTTTCCACGCTCCAAGCAACCAGCCGTGACTGGCAAGGGTTAGGGTTAGGGCTGTTTCAGTAGGAGGCATATGAACTGGTAGCTTAAGTGCAGGTGTCTGCAGGGGAATGTACAAAACTGTGACTTGTGGAAAGCTGCGAGAGGGAAGAGTTGGGTGCCTCTTCCAAGAGTGAGGAAGAATTGCCTCCAAAATGGGATTTAAATTGGCTTAAACAACAACAAAGCCAGTGTGCTATTATCTGCAATGTGAGCCTGTGGGCAAAGATGCCCACTGCTCTCAACGCAGCCTTACTAATATTTTGTAATTTTCTTATTATCCTTTGGTGAAAAGTCTTCTACTCTGCAGACCATGGCTAACACTACAAACTTCTAAACTGCTACCATTATCTCTTTCATTATCTCTTTCTCAATCACTGACCCAGCTTCCTTCTTCACAGACATTCTCAATTTCCTGTCCACCTGTTCCCCAAAGTTCCTTGTGCTCGAATGTCTGCTTCCTCATTAGCACATGCTGTCTCTTTTTAGCTCAAGATCAATCCTTGCATCTAAGTTAATCTCTATAAGGAACTAAGCTAAGAATAACTGGGGAGGCGATCCGACTGCAGGAGAAGAGCCACTGTTCTGCTCTCTCCTCAGATTGCACAAACCAGTCACCTTTTCAGTAGAAAAGTGAAGGAATACTTCTTTAGAGAGGTGCAAATTAAGACCCGAAAAAAGGAAGGGACTAGCCAAAGAAAGAGCAGAAGAAAGAGTGAATTAGGCAGAGAAAGACAAGACAAAAATCCCTGACATTGCGATAGTTGGGGTTTACTGAAAAAAGTAAAGACAACTATGGCCAGAGTGGAAATGGGAAAAGATGATACTGCAATATAGATAAGCCTATAGATCATAAAGAACTATGAAAGGTATAGGTTTAATTCCAAACTATACATCACGATGAGATTCCTAAGTAGCCAGAATTTGGCAAAAGGGTAGAGTGGTTGAGGAGGACTGGGGAAATAGGAACGAGCCTAAAGAAAACACAGATGTTCACTTTTGACATACTGATTGAGAGATGGAGACAGAGGATCAGGGCTTTGAGTCTAGTCAGGTCTGCATGAGACCCTAGCTCAACAAAACAAAACAAAACAAGCCCCAAACTCTAATCAAAACAATGTCATACAATCTGTGGGGGTGCCTCAGTGGGTATATTAGATAAAATTAAACTTTTACATTAGGTAAAAGATTCAAAGTCAGCAATACATTAAGTTTTTGTATTAACTACATATGGAAAGTCCTCAGCTCAAACCATAACCTTGAGAATCATTAGCCCACAAGCAGGAATCAGAGCACTGGTCGTGAGTGAGGTGACTTTGGGAAAATGTCTAAGAGAGAGTCAGTCTGCAAGATATTACCAGTGTTTCAAAAAGAGGAGAGAAGGCCTTGCTGAACAATTTGAATGGTTAGTCAGGTAGCTGAGGAGCCCAGAGAGCCTGGTGCTGAGGAAGACACTTGGAACAGTATCAGAAAGGAAAGAGATGTGGTTAGCTCAAAAACCTGCCTGGGACACACAAGGCCTTGGGTTCAGTCACCAGCACTCTTCCCAAACAACAGATGAGTGCACGCTTACCTGCTTCATAAGGTGCCAACAAGCCGCACTAAATAGAGGCAGAGGGATATTAGCTGTACCTAGCAACGCGGGTAACAATGGTGACTGACACACACACAGTAACCTGAGAAGTGAGCACAGGAACAAGATCAGACTGAGTCAATGAGTCAGTGAGAATTAAGTTGAAGAGGTTCAAGGAAATGGTGGTGGCTTGCTGTGGAATAATGCCCTTGTACACTGGTTTAATAAAGTGCTGATTGGCCGGTAGCCAGGTAGGAAGTATATGTGGAGAGAGCAGACAAGAATTCTGGGAAGAGGAAGGCTGAGTCAGGAGACACTGCCAGCTGCTGCCCTGAGAAGCAAGATGTAAAGGTCCCGGTAAGCCACGAGCCACGTGGCAAAGTATAGATTTATAAAAATGGGTTAATTTAAGATGTAAGAGCTAGCTAGCGAGAATCCTGAGCCATTAAGCCATATAGTTCATAACTAATATAAGCCTCTGTGTGTTCATTTGGGTCTGAGTGGCTGTGAGACCACAGGGCCGCAGGAGCCGGGCAGGACCAGGAAATCTTCCAACTACAGTGGCTAGAAAATACGTAGTTGGGGATAAGGGGAAAATGACAACATAAGACATGGAAGATAGAATATAACTGTTAAGATGGAATCCTTATGGAGAATGGAGACAGACTCAGAACATGAGAGGGGACGAAGATCATCTCTTCACTGTATGGGAGGAAAGAAAGCTGGTACATGTTTACAAGTGAGCGGTAAGAGCAGGGCATTCCTGCCCAAAGAACTCTGCTCTCCAGATGAGATGATATTATCAATTGAGAAGGAATGTATGAAATGACTGACCAAAGTGGGAAGCCACGTTCACTTGTAGTTTAAAACATAAAATAGTACTTCCACATACTGGTGATTGTCTCAGTCAAGGTTTGTGACTGGGAAAATATGTGAAACTTCTGACTTGTGTTTACATAGTTGTGCCCAAAGAGCACAACTGTTATTTATAATAATTGCAGTAGTATTGTTATCAAATGACAGAAGACAACAATGTTTGCAATGAAGGAGTGGATACCGTTTGGAAGGAAAAATTACATAATAAAATACCATGTGTCTATGGAAAGAAATGAGTAAGCTTGCATGATGATAGACAGAATTCCAAGAGTAATTACCGAGTAAATAAAACAACATATAGGAAAACTCAGTGTTGTACGAGTTTCTCTTAATAGTATATAGAGAGGGGAGGTAAATATATCAATTTGAAGTCTTAAAGTAAACCAATGTTTCCTTATCTACTGGAGTTCAGAACTGAGAAATGAGTCAAAGAGATAAGGTAGAAGCCAAATTATAACTTTCATCAAGTTGATATATTAACACTTACATTTTTCTTGTGGGTAAATGGAATTCCTAACACTGAACCCCATAACTAACATATCCCCCCCCCCAATTTTCAGTACAGTCCTGGACTCTTACAGAGCCAGCCATTAGAGGGATCATCTACAAACATGTGCTTGTGTAAGCAGGCTTCTCACCAAGGAGAAAGAACTGAGTTGAGTATTCCTAGAACATTCTTCTAAGATTTTCCAATCTGATAAGCAGCAGCATCTCTTCAGACAGAACGCACACAGAAGCAAGGCTATGTGTGATGAAGGAGCCACTCTAACTACCACCACAGAATCTAAACCCGAGCAGAAGGTGACAGGAAGGAGAGAAGATTGTCAATAAGTGAGAGTCAGCTCGAGGTTCTGACAGCGCCCAGTCAACAAAACGTGCCGATGGGGTGAGCACGGGGAAGAGTGGGGAGGGTGTGGCCAGTATTTCAGAAGTAATGCAAATTCAGACCCTGGTAAATCTGCGAAATGGAGCGTACGGGGTGGGGTATAACCGGGAAAAGAACAAGGAATTGAGAAACCAGATGTAGAGTAGGTTATCTCACATGGATAGTTAAATCCTAAAGATGAGGAAGAGGAGAAAGGAGAAAAAAAAAGACTTTTCTCAGAGCTAATCTTCAGTGTATGTAGGGGAGGAAGGCCATTATATATTAGTAATGGAAAAAGGGGGATGAGTTCTGGAGACCACAGAAGAGAGAAAATGATTTGAAGGCAATAATGCAACGTGAGAACTCTACTCCCCCTCTTAACCCTGAGGTATTCTGGGTGTGAGAGAGCAAACAGCAAACAGCGTCCATAGGGAAAGGCCATAAAAAAGCAAAGATATCAGAGCTCAGACAAAGTCAAGAAACAGGCTGAGGTCACAGGGCAGTGTGCTGGCATAGAGTGAGGCATGTGGGACTGATGAGGAAGACCCAGGGGCTGGGAGGAGGTAAGCAGAGGGCCAGGGCCAGATTCCTCAACAGAAGGAAAGCTTGTGCGGAGCAAATGGGCGAAAGGCCTGTGAGGTGTGATATTTCTGTGATGTGTGTGATATTTCTGGTCTCTTAGAGAAAGGTGGTCTTGGTTCTAAACGTAAGCTGTCAGCTTTTTCAAGAGGTGTGAGCCTTAGGGCTAAGGGTGCACCTCAATATTCCCCACATGCTCAAGCTGAGTTCGGTCTCCAGCACTGAAAAGCAAGTATGGGAAGTCTTAAGGTTTCAGTACTGAAATCTTTCCCTAGTTAACGGTCCCCCCACTTTCCACACCTCCTGCGGTACTTCAGCAGGACTCACTCTCTCTCCCGGGTCTGCAGAAGCCAGTGTAACCATTAGCATGGCCTCACCTAAGCTCATTCCTCAGCGTGACAGTTTGCCTGACATTTTCTACCCATGCCAATCTTCCCACCCCACCTCACATGCCCTCGCGCCCGCTCCCTCTTCTGTGTCACCCCTTCTCTCCTGGTTTTCAGAGTGACAACCCATCTTCTTCGGTACTAAGGCGCCATCTGACTACCGCTTTCAACTGTTTCACACACAAGCATCCCGTCCCTGCAACTTTGTGTGCTCCTCTCCTGGATTGTGCCCTGAAGTCTTTGGGCCAAAGGTTAGTCCCTGCCCATAATCCATCTGTCCATAATGCTTTGTATCAGAGAACTGTTTGTCGAGTGACTGTGTAATTCATCAAACAATACACACCTATAGGTTTTTCACCACAGAGATGTCTCCCCATTTTCTTCCTGTCTTGCTAGTTACGTCTTCTACCCTCACGGAAGAGGGTCCCGGAAGTCCCTCTCATAGACACTCTTTACTTCCGGGTCTCCTGCTTCCTTCTTCAGCTCCTTACTGACTGTTTCCGTCTTTGCTGTCAAGTAAATCCGGGTTTTAATTTTCATCCGCACACCACTGCCCCGACCTTGCAGCTTCCTGTGGACACTTCACGAGTTGTGCTAATCTCCACCAACACCTCCATTCTTCGTCCACCACCTCCTCTCTTCACAGAAACACACACCAAAACCTAAACAAAAAGCAAGCCCTTGAGAAAAAAGAAAATAACTTCCTAACATTCTATAATTTTGCAAGATTGTACAAATGCCAACACAAATTTTGGAAATTACTACTTGTTCGGATCCATTTAGCACATTAGGCAAAGGCTACCTTCTCAGGTTGTGACTTGTAGGCAATAATAAATGTTAATCTTCCAGTCACAAATGTGAAATCCAAATGGCTTACATGTTTAATGGTAGACCCTTGAGAATATGCTAACCAGTAAGTGGATTCTCATTCTGAAAATGCAGTCATTTTTAGCTCAGTTTCTGAGGCTCACAGATCCTATAAAGCCTAATAATAGGCCCAATTTAAAAATCTGTTGAAAAAAATCAGAATTTGGTAAATATCATCTAAAGTTTCCCTTATTTATATTTTTAATTCCCTCAGTGAAAACAGACTATGTTAAAATGTATAATTGTTAAAATATATAATTGTATCCATATACAGCTTAAAGGATCTTGTAAAATGAATTTATTGCACTGTGAACTTGTCAAAAAACCGACAACACTGGGTTAGAAATTATGACAATAAAAGGCACTCAGTTTTCCCATCTGCAAAATGGAGTAATTAATATTAACCACTTATTCCGCAGCACAGGACAGTATCTGCAGCATTCTAATAGTGATGAATTTTCGGGGCCCTCAGGGTCGGTATTGTTTCCTTCTTAGACTGAAGAAGACAGGATGCCTCGGCTGTTCCTTCAGCTCTTCTGTTTTCTGGGAAGGAGCACCTGCCTGGAAGGTACCCAAGGAGCTATTCCTTTGTTTTCGGATAATTAAAGTACTGCGGTGCTGATAGCTGACATCTGGATTCACTTTTAAAGCTTTCCCTGTGTTTTTCTGGCTCCTAGGAGACTCGTGAAGTATAATGCAGTAGATGGAAATGTGGCGATGTGCTTCATTTCGCCAGGGCAATTTTCCTCTTGCTTTGTTATTTCCCACTGCCGTGAGTGAGAGCTCCACACTGCTGCTGGTCCTGAGAGGTTAAGGGAGCTGAGCTGAGCTCCAGAAATTTAATATGCTATATAATGCCTGATTTATTTTTATGCTGGCTTTGACTTGACTTGATAAACTCACCTGGGACTTTTGTGCAGAGTCAATATCCAGGGATTAATTTTTTTTTGTTTTTAGACATTTTTAGACAATTTATTTTGGACATTTTTAGATTCATAGGGAACATTAAAGTTTAGGTGTCTCCAGCTCCTAATACCACTAGAGAAAAAAAAGAAACTTGGGAAACATTTTAATATTACATATAATTTCTACTAGGGTTTGTTTTCTTTCAATGTATACCTTTGTTTCAAATTATAATTTCTTAGCCTGTTACACATAACAGAACCTACTTTGACTGAATGCACAGAAAAGAGGTTTATTTAAAAAATACAGGGAAACCCAGAGAATCACTGGTAAGCAGAGAAGGGTGATACAATAGGCTTAATCATTTTAATGCTTAAAAGTCTCCATAGACCTGGCCTAGTGAGCGTGGCCGTCCCGACTGATGCACTCACACTACGATTGGTCGAGGCCACTCCCAGTGCCCAGCAAAGCCCCTGCTGCATTGGGAATTCTGCCCTATCAGGTGCCTACAATACAAACTGGATTTTTAGCGTCTCCCTCCCTTAAGCTATTAACATCCAAATCACCTCTGCAGGTGAAGCCGAGGCCACAGATCTGCATCCTTGTTTAAGAGGCTGAAAGTATTTTTAGGGTTCTCCTTGAGGAAGCAACACATAGTGTGTCTCTTACGTCATTTTTCTGATGCTGGGATTAAATCCCTTGACGGAAGCAGTTTCTGGACGACAGTATTTAGTATTGGTCACAGTTCGAGGTACAGTCCTCCATGGTGCGAAGGCTGAGGCAGCTGCTCCACACTCAGCAAAGATGGAGTCACAAATGCCTTCCTCCACACAGTCCAGGGACCAAGCCAGGAAATGGTACCACCCACAGTGGGCGGGGCTTTTCACCTCAACAAAGTCAATATGACTGCCACCACTCCAAGGCTCCCCCCACCCCAACTTCCCACCCTGCTGTATTAGATTCTATCAAGTTGACAATTAACCATCACATTATGTATGGTTAAAAAAAAATTCCTAAACAAAGAAAAACACATTTTTAAAACCTTAGATACTAGAAAAAGTTAAGATGTTCAAGACAAGAATTATTTTTCCTTAAGAGTATATATTAAACATTATTGCTTTACAGTTTTCGATAGTCACAAAACAGATACTGCAACGATTTTAATCATGAGAAAACTAAGTCCCAGGTCATTTTGTTGGTAAAACAGAGGACAAGATTCATATCCAGGCCATTTCCTTTCCTAATATTGTTAGTTTTGCAAGAACTCTAATTTCTATTTCCCCATCTCCAATTCATGCAGAAGCATCAGGATTCCAAACAGTGCACTGGAGAGCGGTGTGGATGCATCAGCTCTGGGAGATGAAACTAGACGTGTGTTATCTGTGAGAAAATTTAAATGCAGTTATAAAGTCAGCTAAACAGGTCTGCTCTTCAGAATCTTGCCATGATGCATCAACCGTTGTGGGATGTCTGTACACTGTGTGAAGATGTGTTGCTGTGACTGGTGTAGTAAAAAGCTGAATGGCCAATAGCTAAGCAGGAGAGATAAGTGGTTCTTGGGGGGTGGAAGAGAAGAACTGGGGAGGATGCTAGTCGAGTGAGACACCAACGAGACACAGAGGGAGCCGGACATATAGAATGAAAGAAAGGCAAAAAGCCATGAGGCAAAACATAGCTTAATAGAAACAGGGTAATTTAAGTTATAAGAACTAGTTAGGAACAAGCCTAAGCTATAGGCTTAGCTTCAGGAGTGCACTGGTTTCTCTTCTCTCCTGGCAGCATGCAGACCTCTGATAAAAAGACAGAAGCTCCTGGATCTCCTTTGGCAGCAGAGGTTCCCTTGGCAAGACAGCTGTTGGTAAGAAGGAAGATGGGTCCTAGTGATTCATACAGGAGGTGGCCGTCTAGGTGCTTTCCCAGCTACAGAGAATTTGAAATCTTGAAGATATGCTTTATGTTATCATCAAATTACATAATGAATTCATAAATCTGGTGTTGAAAAAAACCTGTTGGAAATGTTTTCACTTTGTTTTGCAGAGCTGGGGGGGGGGGGCGACAACAAGATTTCCTTGTATTTCCAAGGATTACCTTAAACTCACTATGTAGCCCAGGCTGGACTTGAACTCAATCACCCTGCCTCTAGCTCCTGAGGGCTAGGATTACAGGCCTGCAGCACTCTGCCAAGAAGGGCACTTACAGACATACATTAATACTCAGAATTTCTCCATATGGTAAGTAAGGAACATTACTGGTGTTATTGTGATTTATTCTTACAAATATAAACTTCTGATTAGGTAAGAAAATTAGCAGAATTTAGTGTAATATAAATTCAAAAATTACATTGCATATATAGAAGAAGCTACATGAAAAGAAAGCAGAAATAATTACATGGCATACTATAGTCATATTTACTGAACTAATAAAAACAATAGCCATTTATATTAAGATTTCCCAAAGAAACTAATAGGATATACATGTATGTGTACATATGAAAATATATACATATATACATACATATGGAGAGGAGAAAGAGGGGGCTGAAATTATAAATAATTGGCTCACACAATCATGGAAGCCAAGACATCTCAAGCTCGGTGTTTGGCCATGTGTAAGATAAAAAAGATCTGGCAGTCCCAGTCATGCCTGAAGGACTGAAAGTTGGGACAACTAACTCCAGGTCTGAAGGCGTGAGACCAGCGTGCTAGTTCAAACACAGGTAGAGAGAACACATTCTCCTTTCCTGGCTTTTTCTACTTAGCACTTCAAAAGACTGGATGAAACCCACCTACAGTGGGAAGAGCAATCTGTTCCTCTCAATACAAACGACAATCTTATCCAGAAACAACCTCACAGACACGTTCCAAAGGATGCTTCACCATATGCCCTGTGGCCCAGTCAACTCAACACCTATAAGTTGGTCTATGTTTCACTGGGTCATATGAATGTAAGGGGACATATAAAATGTTCTTACAGTTCACATGTGGAAGAATAAAGAACAGATTAAATGACCTTCCATGGGAGCAAGCAAATACAGATGGTGTTAACGGAACTGACTTGGAAGTACATGAAGGATGTAAGATATGATGCCTAGTGTTGCTTTAAAATTCCAAAAAATGGAAGAAAAAAATAAAAACTCAAAAAGAAGACAAAAGGGACAGATGGAACAAGTGATGCCAACGTGGCAGCCTGAGAAGCACTGAGCCTCACGGCTAATAGAAAGAGCTGGCAGGCCTGTTCGCTCTTACAGGCAGTCCCTATATGTAAAAGTGAGCTCAAGCTAGACGACAGAATAATTTCTAGCAGGTAGATAAAAGCCAGCATTCCTCAGGAACTTGGGAAACTGGTTCCCCTCTCCCAAAAGGAGTCTTTCCCCTTACCTTTGGGTGAAGGGACATATCAAAGTCCTATATGTGTATCAGTCAGGCAGGCCTCAAGCAACTGTTACACATTTCAAAGTGCATACTAGCCTCCTGCTCTCCCTCTCACCAGCTACGTCTTCCTTAGAACCTGCATGATTTGCTCATCTACTCCCTGTCTCTTTCTTGTTATTCCCCACCCCTCCATTCCTTGCTCTCCTGGAATGCTCTATTCTCTCTCTCTATCTCCACTACTCTCTCCCACTCTCTGGCTTCCCTAGCCCTGACCACGTCCAGTCTGCTTTTCTTTTTTCTCTGCTCTGGGCATATTCTCTCTCTTATGCACACTAAAATCCTTGCCCCCAACAATGGGGCATGGACGTCAGCACTTTCTTTACTGCACCCCCTCACAAACAACACTATTCTACCTTTGCGTTTGACAATCTTATTGGAAACTCCTAAAAAGAACTAACTGACTTGTAATCTATCTCCTTCCCCTCCTGGTTTCTTTACTAAAGCAAAGTCTTTGACAATAACACAAACCCATGTACCACTCATGATTCATCTTTTTCATAATGAACAGGACAGTGTCTTAGACACTGGATCTCCTAAAGATCTTTCAAGCTTATTCAGACCCTAATAGCACTTACCAAACCCACCTTTACATGCTGCCAGCTGGTCTCCCTTTCTGATGTCAACCACAGTTCATTCTAATTCATTGTCCTTGAGCTGTGGGAGCCATGTAAGCAAGACATTATGAAATTTACTTGCTTAAGATCTGCAATGCAAACTCTTCTGACTGAGTGCACAGAAAAGAAGTTTATTGAAAGAAGATAGGCAAACCCAGAGAATCACTGGGAAGCAGAAAAGGGTGATACAATAGGCTTAATCATTTTAACGCTTAAGATCTCCACAGACCTGGCCTAGTGAGCGTCGCCGTCACGACTGATGCACTCACACTACGATTGGTCGAGGCCACTCCCAGTGTCCAGCAAAGCCCCTGCTGCATTGGGAATTCTGCCCTATCAGGACTTCTGGCAATTATGAAATTATTGTGGACATTATGAAATTTACTTGCTTAAGATCAACAAACTCCTCTGCTAGCAAAACTTTCTCAAAGATACAGCTACATCCTACCTCTCCAGTTGCATCCTTTAAAATGTCTTCAGATCCCAACACTGAAGTACTGTAAACTTTGGAAGTCTAACCTGTGACGCTCCCTTAGACCTTCCTGCTAGTGCACATACTGCTGATTGGGTTGGCTACCCTGTACTCTTCCCTTTCGACATCCAAACAGCACGAAGTATTCTGTGCTCTCTGTTCTGGCTCACAGCACAGGAGGAACTCCAGGAAAGAAATTGCTCTCCTGTCTCACCCACTAGCTTGTAAGCTATTAGTAAGGCAGTGGCTATGTCTTTAAAACTCCAACACTCAGCAAAATTTTGGGTGTAAATATTATATGATCAACATTTTTTTAAAATAAAAGCCAGGTCCCATGTGGTGTATCTATTGAGAGGAGAGGAGAGTGTGGATAAACAAACACATAGAACCAAAGCAGAAAGCACAGGATACACCCCTAAAGAACGCCAGGGCTTCTTGTTTTGTTGTTATTTTAAGGAAAGACTACTTCATTCCAGTTTTAGGATATAATGGGGGCACACAATGGAGAAAAGTTCAAGAAAAACAGGGCAATTGAGAAGACCAACAAGTGGAATTTCAATACCTAAAGACGCCCCAGGTTGGAGGACGACTTCAGGCTCCAATACTGATTGTATAAAATGGCGTGTAATGGAATACTAGAGAGCAGTCCCACTGAGCATACAGTAGAGCATGGGAAAAAGCTGACAAGGCAAGCTGGGCATTAAATGCTGGCTACGGAGATAGATCTCATTTAGAAGGAGCTGCAGTATGATGAAAGGCAATCATTAGAAGACTATTTCAACAACAGTGCCAGTCCAGGTAAGAAAGAACAAGGTCATTTTTTCATCTTTCATAGTCAGTAACATGTAGACATGCAAGCAGATTGGGGTTCAAATACTGGCTCTGTTAGTTATTAGTAAGATGATCTTGAACATGTGATTTAACCTTGCTAAGTCTACATTTCCTCATTAATTAAATTTATATAATGAGATTTTTCAGTGTTCAAATAAGTGAGTGATTTATTTCACCTGCAAGGAATAAATAACCAACTCAAATTAGCAGAAATAAAAACATTGTTACAAGACTACTGACTAGGTCAATGGAACAAAACAGAGATACAGGCCCACACCAATGTAGTGACTGATCTTTGGTAAAGGCACAGGACAGTACAAGGGAACAAAATCCACCTTTTTCACACATGGTTGAGCATCTAGACTATCTAGCTGCGCAGTCACGTGAGCAAATGTCGACATGGGACATATACATTTCAGAAACATGAACTCAGAATTTATCATAGGCTTAAATCTGAAATGCAAAATTATAAAATTCTTGGAAGATACTAGGAAAAAACAAATCTATAAAACCTTTGGCTTGGCGATGCCCTTTCGGTACAATACCCAAAGATGATGCATGGAAGAAAAACAATGGACTGGGAGTTGGGTTAGAACTTTCCACTCTGCAAAAGATGCTAATGGAGCTAAAGAAGTTGCAAGTGGGAGAAAAGTTTCTGCAGGATACTTTCGGCTCAAGGACTGGCATCCAAAAGGATTACGAACTCTTCAATTGAAACAAGAGAACAGACAACTCAATTTAAAACTGGGCAAAACGTACACAAGAACTGTATTAGGACGTGGGCTACAAGGCACTTGGCCACAGACACAGCTACATTCTGCCTGTGTCCCTAGAACCGAGTGAAGCTCACCTGCAAAGTAATGGACTAGGCATGTAAAGATGGCTCAGTGAGTCAAAGCACTTGTACAAGGTTGGCAACATGAGTTCGATCCCTATGATGTACGAAGAAAACAACTAAAAGCCATCACACATCAACATGGCACGTGTGCACTGTGCCTATATACATAACGCACGCGCACACACAATTTGTAAAGTAATGTACTAATGTTTTGGTAGAGAAAGTTTCAGAACAGGACAGCATTCAGGTGGTGTCATGGTTACTAATCACAGCTCTTATGCAGGTTTACAGTGAGAAGAGATATGAAACTGCAGCGTGATGAAGACAGGGGCATGGCTAGTTTAAGATCACAGACAACGTGGGGTCAAAAGCATCTCTAATTGTTAAGGAGCACTGGCAGTATTAGACAGAACCCCTCCGCTCTGCACTACGACAGTGGGAAAGATGCTGTGGGGGTCCTTGAATCCAAGTCCCTGTTCAGGGTAACATTTGTGGTGCCAGCTCCCACCCTTTAAAGGGTTCCATTGAGGAGAGAAGAATAAGAAACTTTTAGATAGAAAGATAGCAAAGAGGAGACAGACAGAAGCATAGGACAGGTTCGGGAGGATCTGGATCAAAATCCACCTGCCCCTTCTGTCTCTTCAAAAGGGCTTTTTATAACAATGCCAAGGGCCAGGGCAAAAGACCTCCCCCTTGCTAGATCAAAGCATACTGCACAGCCAAGTGCAGACCCTTCCAAACACCTGGTAACTACACCCGTGGTCCAATAAGCACCTTATGCAGCCCTGCTGGGTAAGGCAAGCTCAGATTCTCAAACCTTGAGTAAGTTCTCACTAGGAAACCTCTGTGGGTCTCTACAGCAGGCTCCACCTATCTAAGGCTCCAGTTTGGGAAAACACAAGTTCATTTGAAAGGAGACACTAAACTGAGGATGCTGCTGAAGGGGTTCCTTGCTCGACAATAACTCCCCAGAGACATGTTTTCCCAGGTCATCCTAGAAGGCACAGAGAGGCCGATGGAGCTGTGGTTCAAGGAAGTCAGGCAACATTTCCAGCTGGCAGAACCCAGCAGTGTTGGCCATGTTTTGCAGACAAGAATGATCCAAGAGTGAGAGGGTAAAGGGTCTGCACAAAGGTTCCAGAAAGCCAACGAGGGCATGCGATATGTGTCAGGGGTGGATTCCCTGCAAGGAGACCCTAAGAGCACACTGCATAAAGTCAGGAAGATGAAGCCTACGCAGGTTGTAGACCCCAGGATATTTGCAACACCAGGAACATGAATGTCTGTTGAGGAAAGCTGCACGCACGGTATGGAGCTAGACTAAGAGAGCTTACATAGACTGTGGGTGGCAGAGCTAGAGGGCGGGATTTCACAAGGCTGCTCGCTGGGGCCCAGATGATCCCATTACAAGCCGCAGATGTCAGAAACGGAACTGAAGAGTGTGGCACTTGCCCGTTAGGTGCCAGTCTTGCTTTGATCTGTATTTCTCTGCTATGCTTCTATTGCTCCCTCTCAGAACGAGAATGTTTATGTTGTGCCAATGTATATTGAGGTGTGTCGCCTTTAAAATAAGGAGCACTGAGATTGCCTTGAGTCTCAGAAGAGACTCTGGTCTTTTGGACAGAGCTGAGCTTGTTCACCATGCAGACTTTTGAAGTTGTAATGAATGCATTCTATATTATCAGAGAGCTGTACAGCGCTGGGGGCCAGGGCTACAATGCTCCTGTTTGAACGTGGGACATCTGCATTTGTTTCTGTGTTGGAACACTGGGTTCCCGACTGGTGGTACTGTTTTGAAAGGTTGTGGAAGCTTTAGGAGGTGGAGCCTCGGTGGAAGAAGTGGGTTATTCCAGGAGGGCCCTGGGGTTTTACAGGCCGGCCCCTCCTCCTGTGCATTTCTTCTTGACTGTGGATGCAGGGTAACCAGCTGGATCACACTCCTGCTTCTAGGCCTGGAGGAACCGTATCCCTCAAACTGTGAGCCACAGTCAATCTTTCTGTCCTTGAGTTGCGTCTGTCTGGTGTCTGTCCTCACTACACATGGAAAAGCTGTTCACTATTTTGAAAAACTACCAAATGTTCATCAGAAGCAGTTGGCATCATTATTAGTAGCAATGCAGGAGCCTCCTGATTTTCCCACATCACTGTCAGCACTTGTTAGTGTATGCTGTTTGTAAACTGCAGCCCTACCAGTACACGGGAAGTGAAACCTGTGATGGTCTGGATTTACATTTCCCTGATGACTAACGTTGCTGAGCCACCTGCTAACAGGACTACCGTCCATTTGTACGTCTTCTCTAAGATGTCTATGTAGAACTTTTGCTTATTTTTAAAACTGCTTTATCTTCATTATTGAGTGCCAGGAATTTCTAATGCATTTTTGATATGTTTCTTATTAGGTATGTAATTTCCCAATACTATATTTTCGATTATTGTGGGGATTGTCTTTTTCACATTTAACTAATATCCTTTGAAATAAGTTGTTTTATTTAGCTAAAATTCAGTTTGTCTATTTTTCCTTTTGATTCTTTTTCATTTCATATTATTTAAAAAACGTTGGCTACCTGTAAAAAAAAAAAAAGTAACTTTCACTTTCCTATGGTGAGCATTAGTCCAGAGAGCTTGGTGGCTTCTAGAGACTTCTGGAACCAACACCATTGCTTGTTCCCTCAGTCAAGAAAGCACAAAACCAAAGCTCCCTCTCCAAAAACCTGTCTGTCACTCTTTCACTGTATTTTTTTGAGACTGGAGTCCTAAGAGGGTGGGCTGGCCTCTAACCCTAGCTAGCATCTTTTTGTCAGACTCGGCAGGGCTGGACTCCAACAGGAACTGCATCCTGCCATCCTGGGTCTTCACAAAAGGCATCTCAGCCTCATGGGAAATTGGGCTGTGAGGAGTCACCAGGCTACCATAACCCTCACCATTATGACTGTAGACACCACTTTGGCGAACACAGCATTACTGTTTTGAAATGGAAAATTGTGAGTCTTCCAACTTTTTTTGTCTTCCCCAAGAAGGATGTATATTTTGAATCTCTGGCTTTTAATGTGCATCTCAGGACCAGCAAAATAAGGCATATGGGATTTTAATGTGGGTAGCACTGAATTAACAGATCAATTTTGAAAGAAGTAGCAGATTTAACAATATAACATCTTCTGATCCACAGACATTGGATTTATTTCTATTTATTTATGTTTTCTTTAATTTTTAAACAGCTTTATGGCTTTTAGTATGCACATTCTATATTTCTTTCATTAAATGTACTCATAAATGTATTTTTACTAGAGTAAATGAAATTTTTATTACTTTATTTTTGGATTTTCCATTACCAATGAACTGAAAAACACTTGATTGTTACATATTGATTTTGTAACATTGCTCAACTCATTTATTACTTTCAGTAGGTTCCTTAGGATTTTTCCATATACAGTATCAAGGCATCTGCACAGATTTATGTCTTCAATCTGGATGCCTTTTTCTTTGTTTAATTACTCTGGTTAAACTTCTAACATAATACTGATTAGAAGCTGCAAGAGTAGGCATTTCATCTTGTTCTATTCTTGGAGTGAAAATATTCAATCTTTTAACCATTAAGCATTACATTAGTTGTAGGTTTTTCATAAGGACTTTTATTAGGTTGAGGAAATTCTCTTCTATTCCTAGTTTGCTGAATGGTTTACATCATGAAAGTATGCTAGATTTTGCCAATAATTTTGTGTGTATCTATTAAGATGTCTATGGTATTTTTAGTTTTATGATATTCATATGGCATAGAATATTGATTTTCAGATGTGAAACCAATCTTAGATTCCTAGACTGAATCTCAGGAATTGAGGAAGCAATCTTTTTGTCGTGTCCTCTTGAGACAGGGTCTTACTATGTAGCCAGGCTGGTCTCAAACTCATAATCCTCCTGCTTCAGCCTCCTGGGCACTGGGACTATAGGTGTATACCATCATACCCTGTTAGAAGTCCAATTGGTTATGATGCATAACTTTCTTTACAAATTGTTGGATTTCACCTGATGATAATATTTTGTTGACAATTAACTTGTTTTGAATTGATTATTTTTTTTTACATTTTGACAGTGAGTAATGTATAATGTATGAAAATACTGTTAGTTAACCATTATATGCAGGAGGTTTCAATGAGTGCTTATCTATATAATCTTGATATGCATGATTTATAATTTAGAAAAGTGTATGTTCAAGTCATGCTATAGGAAAGCAAAGCGTAAAATGTGTCATTTTAGCTAGCAAAACTCGCTGAAATAAGCTTTCAAATCCCTAAATGGACTCATTCTGTATCTTTATTTCATCCAGAGTGTTTGGGGCAAAATTATATGTTAGAGTAGCATATCTCATTTAATTTCTGGTCTCCTCGGGGTCTGGTTTCAGCATGGAGGCTTGTTACTATACACACACACACACACATCCACCACCTGTTAACACATACACATACCGCTGCTGCCGCCACTACCACCAATTCAAAACAAAGAATAATTGAAAATAATTAAGTATTTGGTAGAATATCAACTGGGATTCAATTTGAATCCCATGGAAGAACTTGAGATCTTTACCTTCCGCAAGTTTTCCTTCTCTGTCTCTTAGAGGAAGCTACATTTAAAGACCTTGTCTCTTTTTCCATCCCCTGGTCTTACATATTCATTTAGCAGAGAAGTTGAATATTTGTAGCCTACCGGCCAAATCTTACCTGTGCATACATTTAATTTGATACAAAATAAGTTGAATTAAATATTAATGTTTGTAGGTTAGCAAATGATAAACATCTGTGTTTCTGAATTCTCCAGACTTGAAACGCCGGCAGACCACTGCCTTCATCTTATAGCTGCCTCACAACGAAGAGTGACTTCCTTCTGCGACTGTGGCACATCCCTTCAGCCCTTCCAGTCTTTACCACTTCCTGCTCTGTTAGAAATAGCCAGTTTTCCTACTGATAACGACACATGGCTTCTGTTGGTATCTGGGTTCATGTTCTCACTGGTGGCCTTATAAGTCTTTCTCAGGCTCCTTCTAAAAGTTTAAACTTTCTTCTATTATACTGAGTGGCAGAACAAATGATCTGAGGACTCATTAGTAAACCTTTTGAGAACTGAGAAGTGACCAGACATGGGCTGTAGCAGTTTGCACACCACAAACAATAAAATGCCCACAAGTAGTTAGGAAAAGGGAAAACTCACTCAACTGGGTACAGCAACTTTGTCCTTTGAAGACCTCTTATTGGGACTAAAAGTCCAGTTCTGAGAGAGTTCTGAGAGGCAAAAAAGTAGAGTCCACTTAGATGGATGGTTGTAGGAAAAGTCAGAGGGTAGCATCACTGATTTTGTGGAAGAAGATGGAGGAAATGAGAGAAGCCACCACAGTAATAACAGGGAGACACATAGGCAGGAGCTTTAAGTCTGTGACATAGCACATAAACAACATCCATACCTCTGACGATGGACTGAGGGAGAGCTGCTGCCTTCCCAGGAAATACCTCCTGCAGGTTGTGCAAATGTGCTTGACCATGAAGCTGGAGTGCTGCTCACTTCAGCTTGAGTCTTTGCTCTCTGGCTCTTCTTTTGTATTTCCCAAAGGCCTCAATTATCTTAGAGATAAGAGTCTTCTTCCCTTCGACACATGACAATTTCATTCATCGGTCAACCTGGAAAACCAAACCGTAAGAATCAAAAGCTCCGTTAGCAAGGCACATCCGTCCATCCATCCATGGACTTGCAGCTGGATCTTAACAGTCCTCTGCCTAGTGAGAGCAACAGGGATTTGCAGAATTACAATGAAGACTGGCTTCCTTGGTGGGATTACACCATTATTGTACAATTAACCTCTATTTCTTCTTACCTAGCTATTTTTAGAAAGCAATCAATCTACTTTGTAATAGGAATTGAATAATTTTTGTCTTGGTTTCTATCTTTGTTACTTTTCTATTGCTGTGATTCAGAAAAAAAAAATATGACCAAGGCAACTTATAGAAGGAAGCATTTAATTTGAAGCTCATGGTTCCAGAGGGTTAGACCATCATGGGGGGAGCATGGCAGCAGGCAGGCATCATGCTAGTGTGTGGTGACATTTTATTTGTGCTGAAATGTGGTGATATTTCATTTGTATGTTAATAAATAAAGTTTGCCTGGAGATGAGAGGTCATAGCCATAAACAGAAGTCAGGCGGTGGTGGC
Source organism: Peromyscus melanophrys (assembly GCA_902168415.1). Taxonomy (NCBI): domain Eukaryota; kingdom Metazoa; phylum Chordata; class Mammalia; order Rodentia; family Cricetidae; genus Peromyscus; species Peromyscus melanophrys. The sequence continues at coordinate 39,286 of CABHPR010136616.1, forward strand.
ACATACCCTTAATCCGATCACATGGCAGGCAGAGTCTCTGTGTGTTCAAGGACACAGCCAAGTGTGGTGACACACTCCTTTAATCCCAGTACCAACCACAGAGACCTGGAGGTCTGTACAGACAGGCAGTGATGAGGAAGTGAGGTAGCTGGGCTAAGAGCCAATGAGAAGGCAGAACAGCAAGGCAATAAAGGCACAGGGTAGACAGGAAAAAGCTGGTTCTCTTGGGAAGCTACAGTGACATGGTGAGCTAAGGTTAGTTGGTGGCTATCATACTGATTTCTACGGCTCTCACGTCTGTATTTGGCTCTGTGTTTCTTATTTAACAAGACTGTTTAGAAATTCATCTACACTAGTGTTGTAGCCGAGAACTTATATCTTGATCCATAAGCAAGGAGCAGAGAACAAACTGAGAACGGTGTGGGCTTTGGAAACCTCAAACCTCACCCCACCCCCAGTGACACACCTCCTCCAAGTCCACACATCATAATCCTTCGCACACAGTTCCCCCAAATAGGGACTAAGTGTTCAAACATGAGTCTATGAGGGTCATTCTCATTGAGAACACCTCAGTTGCATTCATTATGTCCGATGGAGTCCAATAGTTTATATCAAAGTAGATTGGCAAATCATACCTCTCTGAAGCCACTAAGAAAATGGTGGCTAGTGAAATTCACTAAGGCACAACTGTTTTATCATTTGCTAACGTGTTCCTACTGCAAACCCAACAACTTGTAAAGGGTAGAATAGGACTTAGTTGGTATGGTGCCCCGCTTCTTTCCCCAAAGTGTGAGGACCTGAGTGAGATCTCCATCATCCACAAAACACAGAGAACCCCACAGCCCACGTGTGTAATCCCAGAGCTGGGAAGGCAGACAGGCAAATCCTCGGGGCTCCTCGGCTAGCCCAGTGTAGCCTACTCCAAGAGCTCCAGCCTCCATGAGATGCCGTCAAACAGTCAGTCAATAAATAAAAACACTAACAAGATGGAGAGGGGGGGAATGTACTGTTGACACAAGAAGCTGCTCTCACCTCAAAGGAGAACTGAACATGAGTGAGCTGAAATTTTACAATACCAAGATAGAAAAATCTATAAATGAAGACATTTCAAATACACTGGTGAAAACATCAGGTGGACGATCTCTGCTATAGACCCCAGACGTGACCTGATAAAATTCTTAGCTTCTGGGCTGGGGGAAGCTAGTGCCCTGCTAAGTTAATACATTCCAAAGGTTTCATCTGATATTCACCAGAATGCTGGCTAGTCAGGCACACAGGTGGGCCAGGAAAGGCTATTAATTAAAGGGGCTAAAGGCAGCTCAAGATCAATTATAATTTGGCTCTGGGCTTCCCACATTATAATTTCTCCCCAACCACTCAAGTTCTAATCTGTTAATCACTCCTGCAGAAACTTCAATTGAAGTTTCGACTTCTTTCCAGGAATCACACTCGCCACACCCGAAGTCCACAGCGGCAGACAAACACATGTGCGTGTCTGCAGTGTGTACGCACACACAGTGATAAAGTAACAGACTCGTTTTTTCCCCATCTTTAGCATAAATTTGGCCCAGTCCTATTCCTACATAAATATATATATAAGAAGTTGTTCTCAAGCTTTTCCTATACTTTTTTTTT
>CABHPR010136617.1:0-17084 GCA_902168415.1 Peromyscus melanophrys
TCTTTTCATCTTGTAAAACTGAAACCAAATACCCACTAACCTCCAGCTCCCAGTCCCCTCCCACCAGCCCCCACCGCTGCAACCACCATTCTTTCTGTCTCTATGATTTTTGACTTCTCTGTGTACCTTACATAAACAGGATCGTACAGTGTTTGAAAGACTGGATAGCGTTCCAATTGTATGTATGGACCCCATCTTGCTTGGCCATGCATGCAGTGATAACACCTAGGTTGTTTCTACTCAGTACTGCGGGTAAAGTGCTGTGAGCGTAGCCATCCTGAGGCCCCTTGGAGAGTCTGTGTTCCGTGCTTTTTAGATATGTACTTAGAAGTGGGATTGCTGGATCGTGTCATCGTTGAGCGTGTGCTTTGTGCAAGAGCCACGGAGCTGTCTTCCACGGCGACCCCGCCACTTGACATTCCCACCAATAGCGTCCGGCATTGCGATTTCTCCGCATCCTCGCCAACACTTGTTTCTGATTTTTCCATCATAGCCATTCTCACCGGCGTGACATGATTTGAATTTTGAAGGGAAAGAAACACCCCAAATGAAGATTTCTTTAACGTCAGCACTCAGGAGTTCTATGAGTTCAAGGCCATCCCGGTCTATACAGTGAGCTGTAACTAGCCAGGGCTACACAGTGAGAGCCTACCGAAAGGAAGGACGGGCAAACACATGCTACTTTAAATGTGGCATACTATTTTAACAAGCTAATAGTTTTAATGTATGTCAAAATATAATAATTATACATGTGGTCCTTTGGAGACAATGCTCATAGGAGGGGAGGGAGAAAAGTAGAGTGTCAAGAACTGGAGAGAAAAGTTAAAGTGGAACAAGATGGTGGAGGGTGACAGACTCTGAGGCCAGCTTTCTAATTGCAGTAGGATGCAGCTCAACTCTCAGTCATGGGTCCTGTACACGCTTGCCTGGGGACACCGCTTCCACAGCAGGAGAGTCCGCAAGAAGGTCAAAAGTGGGGGAGAGGCCTTCTGCCTCCTGAGGCCGACCCATTTAGGGGCCAATCGCCTCTCCCCCCACTTTTGCCCTTGTGCCTCTGTAGGGCTGGGGCAGAGGCCAAAGTGGGTGGCATTCAGTCTTGGGTTTCACGGGTTTTTAAATCTGCTTTTGAAGGAGCAACTGCGCCCCAGCCCTTTGATGTCAGGGAGATTGCCTGTGAGAATGGGGGAGGTTGGGGAAGGCTGAGCTCAGGAGGGGCTGCCCTGGGCCTTTGTTTCAGGAGGCTGCACACAGCGGCAACCTGGTCTTTTCCTTTGAAAACCCCTGGCCAGGAGCTCCTGAGCCTCTCCTCTGTACACCAGCCACCTCACATTTTACAGACCTCCACCAAGGGGACCCAGGTCCAGTGCTGAGCTACTCTGGGCATGGGTCCTCCTCTCCAACACCCTATTTTTCTTGGTAAACACAGCATGTAGGAGATGACAGCACTTTCCCTTACATCCCTGCAGAGAGTCAAATTTCCACGGAATTTCACCACCCACTGGATGAATAGAAAGAAAAGCGAACAGAGCGGACTAAATAGACGGGGCATCTCAGTGGCCCGTCACCTCCTCACAAAGCCGGCAGGAAATCTTTAATTAACCCTGTTTCTAGACACAAAGCCCCCATAACATTTCATCCTATTTGAATAAATATTTTCAAAGAAAGGGATGTGAAAGTACTTTTATTCCCGCTCTTGGAGCACTAATTTAGTGCCACATGTTATTTTCAACTGTCAACATAAAAGCACCGAGGACGAGGGAGAAATTCTTCCAAAAGCTCTCCTTTCTGTTTCATTTTTATTCCATGGTGACACATCCCTCTTGGGAAAATCCTGGCCCAGATTTTCCTAGTCTTTTGTCGGCCGTCAGGAGTTAAAGCCTCGCGAACACAGTGTGGCTCAGCCCTGCCTTGCCAGCCGCCTCGCCATGAGATGTAGGCTGATGAAATGGTTGGGAAGCAGTTGTCCTTACCCGGGCAGAAGAAGCTGATCCCCAACACAGAAGTCAGCCCCCCCAGAAACCTCCCCTGTGCTCAGTGACCCTGGCTTCCTTGAGCAGCCACTGCTGTGGAACTGTAAGGACGCGCTTGTCTTTATGGTATGGACAACAGTCGAGCACACACAGAGATGCTTGGTTTGCTCTAGCACAGGTCTTTTGGGTTTGGGTTTTTTTTTTTTTTTTTTTTCCAAAACATTTAAGAATTGCCATTATGTCAATTGACGGTCTCTGTTTGAGCAGCTTTAGTCAAGCTTTGGACACCCCTTCTAGGTCCATGTGTGCTTTTATAAAACACTGAGATTCTTGCTAAGTCAGTTCAGCATGAAACACCCACCTGACACCTGGTCACCCCTGGTTTCTCAGAATCCAGTGAGTCCTGTCTTCCACCATCCCCGCAGGGACCCCTCATTCTGCAGTTTGTCCTCAGCTGGGGTCCTGTGACAAGAATCTCCCTCACTGCTGATATGTTAGCAGTTTTACATCCACTGGCCCCCACCTGATGTTTGGCTACAGATGCCCACTTTCCCATGCTGTGTTCAAGCTGAGCCCCGCCGCCCTCTCCCACTGAGCATCCCGCTGAAGTGATCCTTTCTCTATCTAGGTGGCCCGGGTGACAGTCACTCTTACTGTACTTCAACAAGGGTCTCTGAGTAACTTCTCTCTAACTCATCCTGTCAATCATTATTAATGATTTTTACAGTGTATGATGATAATCTCTGGTAGCTATATTCTGGTGGCCATTTTATAAGGGGTTCTCATTATGATGTCATTTGTACCCCATGGAGATTGTGACTGTCACTTCCCCCTGATGCATCAGGAAACTGAGGCACTAGAAGACTGAATGACCTCCATAAGAGAACAAAACAAGGGTTAATATTATGGGATGAGGACTCCACCTTTTCTAACACCTAGTCAGGTGCTCATTCCATGCCATGCTTTCTTGCCGTGAAAAGACTCCATCATGGCAATGGAAGGTCAGACCGTGTGCCGGACGCCTCACAGAGGGAGATCAGGGATCCCGTGGGTCAGAACCCCCAAGCATAGACAATTAGTTTGCTCCCCTGGGCAAGGGCAGCGGGCTGGGGTCACAGAGTGGCTGAGGAGCACCCACCCAGAGGAAGGACCTCTGGCCGGCCTGGCCTTCTCTCCACGGCACTGCCTTCCTCTGTTCACACAAAGAAGAGGGGGATCCCAGCGGTCAGGGTTAGCATCAGAGAGCTCTCATGAGAGGGTGTGGGGGTGTCGCTGTGCAGACCCTCTGAGCAGCAAGCCAGACAAGAAAGGATGTGGTGGCAGAGATGAGCTTCTAGCGTGGGAAAGTGATCTGCGTGCCATTGGTGGCATGCCTGATACCCCACAAGGCTGGCTGCTGGGCTCCATCGGGGCACCTGACACATCTCACGGATAGCCGCTGGGCTCCGTCATCCGGGTACCTGACTTCACATGGCTGGCTGCTGGGCTCCGTCGGGGCGCTGGCTGGAGTGTGTGTGTGTTGGGGGGGGGGGGGTAGGACCTGAGGACACCTAGGCCGTCTTCACTTAATGTTTAGTTTTCACTTTACTGTATTTTCCCACAAGCAGCCTGAGCTGCGCCCCAGGGCAACCCTTTGAGCTGCCCTATCCCAGCTGTGCCGGGATGTGAAGTGACTCCACCGAGTCCCACAGCCCCTTTCCTGCACCTGCAGCAGGGTGCTTTGTATCTCTTTACGGACCTCTCCCTAGCTTCGGTGATTCAGGCAGCTCCCGGGCTTGAATTTGATTTTTTTCTTGAAAACTGAGGCCACCGATGTAAGAACCTAGAGTTTCTTGGACTATGATTGGAACAGGTCTCCTCCACCGGCTCTTCCAAGCTGCTCGCTTTACCCGGCCCATGCCTCTGCTCTTACTGTATCTTGGGAGCAGAGCTGAGGCCCTTAGCCCCTCAGAGCATGCATGGGTCAGAGGGGCAGTGTAGACAGCAGTGTGACACGGAAGGATGCTTCTAGAAGGTGACTCATGTGACTTACTAGTCCTCTCCAGCCTTCCAGTCAGCCTGGTTATAACCGGATTGATCCTGTGGGACCCACGCTCAGCTGCTTGCCAGCCCCATCTTCATCCCTCTGCCTCCTCTGGAGTTCAACTAGGAGGAAGTGGGGTTCCACCCATGTTGTTCTTGTGGGAAGGATTGAAGATGACCATGCCTGCTGAGAAGGGCCTCGTGGGATTTGGGGCTGGGGCTAGGACTGTTAAGAGGGGTCCTAGACTCCAGCCTCTTTTTCCTACCTCACTGCTCCAACCACCTTGTAAGCCATGGCAGGCAGAGACTGTCCCCAGGGTGACTGCCAGCAGCCAGTGCTACCAACACAGAGCTCACGGGTGGTCAGGGGAGCAAGGGACCGGGACAAGCCATTTCCTGGATCTTCGTCCAGAACCAACCTCTGCCTGTCCACTTTGTCCTTCTCCTTCAGCCATAGTGAGTGGCAAGCATCCATAGCTCACCAAATAGTGACCGAGCACTCAGCCCGTGCAGCACCCAGACAGGCTGGAGACAGGCCACAGCTATCTGCCCTGGGATGGAATGGTGCTTTTCCCAAAAGTGTCCTCCTCAGAGTCTTAGATGGGTGCCCACGCAGCAGAAAAGACCCAAGGCAAGAGTGATTGAGAGGAATGTAAGGAGCCCAGCTCCTTCCTCTTCCCATCAAGGCTGTGACTCTCCTGCTTGTCATTTACAGGGAAAGCTTGGGTTACAGATATTATTTCCTGGGTTGCTCAAACACCTGACATCCAGGTTCCACCAGCTTAAGGACACTGGGACAAAGCCTGGAAGAGTGGTGGCCTCTGACACACGCCCAAGTCCATTCCACCTGGTCTCGTCTAGAAGGCTGAGACTGACTGTCAAAACCTTTTTATTTTTCTGGCATTCTTTTTGTTTGTTTGTTTGTTTGTTTGTTTGTTGTTATTGTTGTTATTTTTTGATTATTGTGGTTATTGTGGTTTCTCTGTGTAGCCCTGGCTGTCCTGGCACTCTCTCTGTAGAACAGGCTGGCTTAGAACTCACAGAGATCCGCCTGCTTCTGCCTCCTGAGTGCTGGGATTAAAGGCATGTACCACCACCACCTGGCTCTGGCATCCTTTTAAAACTCCAAATCTTTCTAATAGGTGTTAACATCCACCTGTTCTATGGGGGAGGGGTGGCAGCTCCTCCTTGCACCACCTTTGGGTCCTTGACCACTACTGCGGGTCATCTGCATGTGCTCCTGGAGCTCGGGCAGGGACGTCACCCCTTCGGCAGCCAAAGACTTGCCATTTCAGTTTTCATAAAGTGACAAGGGCAGCTGACTGTGGGCTGTGGCTTTTGAAATGTTTGAACTAGAGGTTCCCAGCAAGTTCTTATCCCCCAGAACCTTCATCCTGGGCTCTGATCTCCTCAAGGGCCAAGGGATGCAGAAGGATCTCTCAGGGAGTCAGGAGAAGCCCCACTGTCCTCAAAATTGAGCTTGAAGCAGCCGGCATAACTGCGAGCAGCAGGGGTGGGGGTGAGGTGGGGTGGGGTGGGGGAGGTAGACAGATATCGGCTCTTCAAAGGTGAAACAATCAGTCTCTAAAGTCCAAGCTGCTTCCAATGTAAGGAGGAATCAGGAGGGGTAGGTGGTCCCTGCCTGTGTTGATGCCAAGAAGGATGTCAAGGAAGGCTACACCCACAAGCTTCCCAGCCCTTTCAGCCCTACCAGCCCTTCCAGCCCTTCCAGCCCTTCCAGCACCAGCCTAGCTCAATGCTGTGACTCCATCAAGAGACTGACCAACCCGTCATGCCTTCTGCTGTTCTTCAGGGGACATGGATCTTGCTGCTCTTTGGACAGATCTCTGTCTTCTAGCTCTGCGATCTTGAGCAAGTGACTTAGTTGCTCTAAACCTCAGTTTCTCAGCAGTATGGATGAGAATAAGGTCCACCTCCCTAAGCAAGCTCTGAGGATGCACAGACAAATGTTTATGGGAAGGACTAGCATGAGTTTTCTAAAGACCATAAGGGTATGTAAGTTTGGTGAGAAAATAGGAAGGAAAGAGCAGCTACTTTTCGGGTCCCTGAGAGGGACCCTGATCGTCTTTATTGGTACCACAGTTGCATGACCTAAAAGGCCTCAGGAAGCTACTAAGGTCCTTGTAGCACAGGCTGCAGAAGTAGTGATTGAATTAGACATCTCAGAAATAGTGGGATGCAGGACCGCTCAGCTTTGTATCTACCCTTAAGGCTAACTCTGTCCTAGGAGAGTGGGGGTACCATATACAAGAGAAATCACCTCCCATCCTCTTCCCTTCCCAGGTGGGAAGCATGGGTCCTCTCAGAGAAGAGACCCAGAGCCTTGGGACCTGAGTCCAGATGGATTCCTTAAGGTATTCCTGTGATTGTTAGTGGGTGCATGGAGACCCACCCAACCTCCAGGGGGCTGCTGCCTCCTTGTGCTAGCTGGCTTTCCTCTAATGTAGTGTCCTTCCTCCTAGGTCTTAAGGGTCAGTGACTGGCCCAGCTGCAGAACCTGTGCTTCTGGAGAGAGCAAGGGCTAGAAAGAGACACCGGAAGAAGGGGAAGGGAATAGCCAATGCAAGGTGTTTGAGAAACATTCTGAGAGGAGAGAAGCCCACTTAACCTGCACTACAGAGGCACAATTCAGAACAAACCCAGGAGAATCTATGACAATGGAGAGTCCTGGTGTGTGTGTGTGTGTGTGTGTGTGTGTGTGTGTGTGTGTGTGTAGGCAGGTATGCATGTGTGTGCTGCCCTGTGCCTCAGTGTTTCCTGTAAACAAAGCTATAGGAATACCTGACCAGTCTCCACAAGACCGGACAGAGTGATGAGTGTAATGTGGCCTCCGTTGCCTTCCCCCAGGGGAGCTGGGATCGTGGTGCTATTTGACCCACCTGGAATATCAAATGTCTGCCAATTTCTTAAGCTCCTGTGTTCACGGTTATTTGTCTTGTGGACGCTGTACTTGTTATGAAGCTTACAGTTCTAAAAAGAAATAAGACCCTTCACGCAAAATGATCAGAACAATTATTCTGAGTTTTCCTTTCAACCTCAACCTCACTAAATGAGAATTCTAGGTCTGCTTGCTGAAATCTCACTCTTACCTGACAAACAAATTTCTTCCAAGTTAAAAAGCTTTTGAAAGCGAATGAGTGAAAATGGTTCCAGCAGAGGCTTTCTGTTGCACATTTTCACCTACACACTTTAAATAGAAAGTGCTCCTAAGTCGTGTGTGCTAATTGTAAATACCAACTATCTTTAATATCTCCGAGCAGACAGTGGTTGAGATCCAATAGACTAGAAATCAGGCCTAAGACAGGATTACAGTTATGCTCTCGGCCAGCCTTATTGTTGATTTCAAGTTTTACGTAAATCTTACAAGCTATGGACGAGTTGTTTTGTTCATAGCCCAAGAATGTACAAGAAATCAGACTGCGGAGATGGCTCAGGGGCTTAACACGCTTGCCACTCAAGCCTGATGACTTGAGTTTGGATCCCAGAACCCATATAAAAGCCAGACACAATGTGCAAGCATCTGTAATCCCACTGTGCTAATACAGGGAGACTGGAGGCTGCAGGAGCTTATGGGCCAGCCCGAGAGAGAGCACAGTGTATGCAGCAGAGATCCAGTCACAAAAACCCAAGGTGAAGGGTGAGGATTGATACCCAAGGTTATCCCGGGACCTGCACTTACATAGCATGGCACACATGCCCCTGCACTCACACACTCCAAGAAATTACAGACAATCACAGATCAGATGAACGCCTCATAACCAGATAATTTCAACAGCAAAATTATAAAAATGCTCTCAAGTCTTTTTTTTTTTAATAGCTGAATAACTGTCTTACGTGGGTGGAACTTGTGTCTTTATTTTTATTTAATGTGGAATGGGTTGAAGACTTGAAAGGTTAAAGGGTCTTGCTTAAACTGTCTTCTGAAATGCCCTTGTTGTCTTTAAACCGATTGAGGACACCCCACAGTGGCCGCTGTTCACCTGCTCCAGCTGCTTGTAAGAACTCCCAAACTGGACTTCTGTAACTCGATAAGATCCTGTGTTGGCTGTTTAGCTGGCTGAGCATGAAGGGATCTCTTGGCTATCAGGGAACAGGGTGGGAAGAGGACGTGGTCTTGAAGCATCTAATGTTCACATTCTTGACAATTTTCCTTTGTATGGAGTCTAGTGTGAGCCTGTATCAGCTGGGCTGTAGCGGCATAACTCTGTTCTCAGCAAAGTGTGAGGAAGCTGTGTTTCCTTTGCTTCTGAGCAAATTGTGTTTTACTGATAGGGTTGCACTGACAAGTCCATTTTAACTGGTGGCCCTACTGAAACATCCACTGAATGGTCACCTCTTCAGTTCCTGGCTTCTGACAACCTTGGGGCTAAGACAGCAGACCTTATAAATGGGCACTGGGTGACAGTGATCCAGCTGGAGCTGGTTTTGGACTCTGAACATAGCTTCAGCACCAAACTAGATGTTCTGGCTTGGGACATTAGCAACAAGAGAGCAGTAGGAAACGTAGTGCCACAGTCAGGAAATCCAGATGAGAGAGGCGAGACTCGGCACCACGAAAAAGTGAAGGACACAGCCACGCTGAGTTATCTGGTGCAGGTTCAGAGGGGACATTTGCAGGGATGTCAGTGCACAGTGGGAGAAGAGATAGCCTTGACTTCCTGAGGGACACTGACTGAGGGAGGGGCGGCATTCCAGGAGACGGATCAGGAAAGGTCTAAGCATGGAGAGGGCAGGTATCACTGGGTCCCCAAAGAAGTAGCCAGCTGGAAAGGCCATTGGCGGCTGACACAGGTGGAAAATAGGCTGACCACAGAGTGAGGCCCTGAAGCCACACGGTGGGGTGGGGGTAGGTGTTCAATGTGTGCAAAACCAAATCCGTGCTCCCGGGAGGGTTGAGCACCAGGGGCCGGCACAGCCACCATCTGACCAAGCTGTGCAGTGACGCCGAGTGGAAGTGTCACATCAAATAATGGCCACCGTCGTGTGGTCACGGCACTGTGAGTGTGGAAACGGGTTGGCAGGTGTCTGGGGGCTTCTGGCTAATCTAGACCGACCACCTTTGCTCTTTCAGTTTAGTTCCTGCTTCCCGTTAGTCTCACCACACCACACCCTCATTCTAAAAGCAACAGACACAGTTCAGGAAATTCCAAAATGCCGAAAAGAATATGGAAACAAGCCGGGCGTTGGTGGCACATGCCTTTAATCCCAGCACTCGGGAGGCAAAGCTACACAGAGAAACCCTGTCTTGAAAAACCAAAAAAAAAAAAAAAAAAAAAAAAAAAAAAAAAAGAATATGGAAACAAACCTGATCCTCCATCCATCCCCCGAGGGCAACCACTGCTGCCAGCATCACCTAGTCCCTCCCGGACTTCATTTTTATATATTACTTTAAAAAACAAAACACGGTTGGAACTAAGCAGCCCAACCGGCCATTAACCATATGGGATGAATATTTTTAGTGCCAGATGGTTTAAACCTTTTTAGTAACTAGGATCACAGGACATTTTTAAGTAGGCTTTGCCTACCTAGACATCACTTTAAATATCTTTTTCCACTAATGAAACAATGTATCTAGAAAACATGCAATGTTAAAAACTAAAACTTTAAGTCTCTTTAATCCTATCGTCCAGAAATCACTACTATTGATATTTGGGATATTTTCTTCCACAGTAAAGTTCATTTTGAGAAAAAAAATAGAAAACATGAGCACAGCGGCACACATATACAGTTCCAGTCATTCTGTAGACCGAGGTAGGAGGATCTCTTGAGTCTGTGAGTTTGGGGTCAGCCTGGGCAATATAGTGATAACTCATCTCAAAAACAGATAACTGAAAATAGAAACCTGGGGCTGGAGGGATGGCTCAGTGGTTCACAGATTTGTTCTTCCAGAGGACCTGAGCGGTTCCCAGCACCCAGGGAGTGTGGCTCACAACCATGTGTAACTCCAGCTCCAGAGGATCTGATGCCCTCTTCTGGCCTCTGTGGGCATATGCACACCTGTGGCATACACTCCATCTCCACCCCAGCCCCACATACACATACATTTTTTTTAAAAAAATGAACCTTTAAAACAATTAAAACAAAATTAGAATCATGGCGTGTGCAGTTTGGATGTTGCTATTTTTGTCTAATATTAAACCATAAGAAGTTTCCATTTTCTCACAGCAGTGTGTATGACATTAATCTAACATTTATTGATTAGGTAGCTCCAGCCAGGCCATTCAAAGCATTTGACATATGTTAACTCATTTGATCCCTACAACAACCTCTCCACAAAAAGGCCACATTTCATCTTTTCACAGATGGACAGAAAGGTGCAGGGGTAGGGTTTGGAGCCAAGTCCTTTGACCCCAGGCCTGCCTTCCCATATGCATGCTACGGGATCCCAGGGGTGCTTCCTTCCACACACCCCAGCTCTGTTCCACTGGTCCCCACACACCCTGTGGAGCCCTCTCCACCATCACATCACATATACACATGCTCGTGCACATAACACACCCAACACATACGCCCAACCTCTTCTCTATGAGAAGTCTTTCAAATAGGTAAACATCTTTGAAATCTCCAAGTCCTTTACAGGCTTTGTATCTGGTGTCCACGGCTCAAAGACCCTTCTCCAAGCTGGCTTCTTGGGCGGGCATGGTTGTCTTGTATGTGGGTGGCTAGATATAAATGCATGGCCCAGGAAGTTGGAGCTGGCCCCTCTATCACGTGTGCTGGACACTAAGTGCCTGTCAGCACAACACTGGCTTTCCACTCAGTGACTGAGCTGTGCTAGAATGCTTTCTTCATGTCCTCTTGTTCCCACAGCTCCCTGGCTGGGTTCCACCAGCCATTTGAGCCTCTGTCTGGTCCTGCCAAGCATGGCCTATGAGAGGAGAAGTTAAGAGTTTCCAGGGGTCACAGCACGGTACCACTGAAAATGTTCATGACATCCTGGTGGAGGCCAACATGGCAGTGTCCTCCCCGCCTGCTCACTGGAATAGGAAGGGGGACTCAAGGCTAGCAGCTGGTCTAGTAGCTGTCCCAGCAGTGCTAATGGCTCTCCAGATGGCTTCTAGATTTTGCACCAACGTGTCCTAAGATGTCACTGAAAGTCACAGGGCTAGTCTGCAGCAGTCTGAGTGCGTGGGAAGAGTTACTGAGGAAGAGGACTTCTGGATCAGCTGGAGTTTCACAGGTGGCACATGCAGGGGCAGGCCAGCCTTATGGGTCTGTCTGAGAAGCAGGGTAGCTTTGATTGTCTCTCTTCTGACACTGTCCCCTTGAAGTTAGGGGTCAGGGTGGGTTCTGGGTGAAACTTCCCTCTACCTTCTCTTTTGCTGGCTCTAGGCTTTCCCAGCTGGTTTCTCATTGGGGAGGCTGAGACAGGAGGATCCCTGGGAGCTTCCTGGTCAGCCAGTCCAGCCCAATCGGTGAGCTCCAGATTAATCCAGAAAATGAAGTGGAGAGAAATTGAGGAAGACAGCTGATATTGAGCTCTGGCCTATATGTGTGTGTACGTGCATACATACACATGTGTGCACATGAGCACACACATACACATACATACACAGAGAAAGTGTGTGTGTGTGTGTGTGTGTGTGTGTGTGTGTGTGAGAGAGAGAGAGAGAGAGAGAGAGAGAGAGAGAGAGAGAGAGAGAGAGCAAGCAGCCTGACTGACTACCCTAGGGGCCTTAACTTCCACATTTTGTGAAATGAGAATAATCATAGCACATAATTCCAACAATTTTTCAAGAATTGAGATAATGCATATAAAGCTTATATGGTTAAGCATAACTCTTAATATGTATCAGTTCCTAGTCATTATTACTGGGAGTTATTCTTTAATTTATAGGATGGTGTGATGGTTTGTGTGAGAACGGCTCCCATAGTTCATATATTTGAATGCTTGATCCCCAGTTGGTGGAACTGTTCGGGAAGGATTAGGAGGTGTGGCCTTGTTGAAGGAGATGTGCCATGGAGGTGGGGCTTGAGGTTTCAAAAGCCCACACTGTTCTCAGTTAGCTCTCTGTCTGCCTCATGCTTGTGGATCAGAGCTAAGCTCTCAGCTACCACTCCAGCACCATGCCTGTCTGTCTGCTGCCGTGCACCCTGTTATGATAGTCATGGACTCTAACCCTCTGGAACTGAAAGTCCCCAGTTAAATGCTTTCTTTTATAAGTTGCCTTGGTCATGTGCCTCTTCACAACGTTAGAAAAGTAACTAAAATGGATGGATTCACAGATATCATGTTATTTTATCCTGACAACATCCCTGATTACGTTATCTCTATGTTATTGCTTCTGATTGAGAATCAGGAGCTTTTGCAGCTCAACACTACTGATATAGAGCCCAGTGCTCTGGAAGGGCTGAGAAGGGCACACAGTGGACCAGATCTTTTCCAGGTGCCACAGAGGGACAACAGAAGGCAGAGAATCAGAGTCCATCATCAGGATGCTCACACATCTCAGGGGCAGAGTCAGGTACCTGGAAAAATTCAATCTAGATAGTTCAGCCACCATGTTTAGCTTCAAAATGTAACATCTAAAAGGAAGGAACCCAGGGCAACTTTCTAGGGTAACTTCCTTTGTTTCAAAAATAAGTAAAAGTAGAGAAAATAATACAATAAACTACATAAACACGTTTTAGTGTGTATTTCTAGAAGTACACACTAATGTAACGTGTTGTAAGTAGAGTCCTGAACAAGAGACCAGACTCCAGATAGACAGGTATCATCAGCCAGGCTTTGGCAGACATTTCTTAAATGGTTAGCACGCCTGTGTGCAGAGTTTATCAGGGATCTAGTCCTGAGCAAAGGAGACAGATATAAAATGAAGGCAGAGATTTCAGGGTTTTATCCAACTTTTTGCTACCTCGCAGGCCCAAGGGAGGAGTCTCTGCTTTTTTAGCAAGTGGAGGTCCAAAGTACCTGTTACAATAAGAAGTTTCATTCTGTTTTTGTTTTTTGAGATAAGATCTTGCTAGGTAGCCCAGGCTGGCCTCCTGACTCAGACTCCTGAATGCTGGGATTATAGCCACATGCTGCATACCTAGGGAAGGTTCTTTAAAACAAAACAAAACAAAACAAAAAAACAAAAATGTCACAACACCATTGTCCCACCCACACAATTTACATTAATTTCTTAATATCATCAAATATCTACTTGATGTTTAAATGATTTCTCCAACATCTTACTCTTTTCTGTTTTTATTTTACAATTTGTTTCACCCAACTGACACATGTTTCTTTGACTCTTGAATCTCTAGGATCCTTCCTGCACGCCTCCCTCCCCCACTCACTTAGCTCCCCTTTTGTTGAATCGTATTCATTGAGGAAGCCAAGTTGTTAATCCCACCGAGTTTCCCACAGTCTGGATTTCACTGGTTGCACACCTGTGCTGTTATTTACCACAGCGTTTTTTCCCTTGTATATACACGTGGAGACTTGAGAGGACTCAGGTCTGCTGTCGGAGCAAGAATGCGAGAAGGTGGCTGGAACCCAGGTTCATGACATCTCACACGTATTTTCTTGGTGGTGCTAAGAGCTGATGACCACCATTGCCTAGAGTGGCTATTTCCTTAGGAGTGATCCCTTTTTTCATTTAGGGGTTGGAATGGTTCTATAGAGAGATGTCTCCTCATTACCTATTTGGCTACCCTGATACATACTCCGGATAAATGTGAGATTCCTTTCCTTTATCTACAATGACTTTCTTATATAAATAATATGGCACCTGCAATTTAATTCAAAATAATGCAGTGGCGAGGGGGCTGTTGTATGAGTGTAGAGTAAGAACAGCCACAAACTGATCGTTGTTGATATTGAGTGGCAGGTGTTTTATATTGTTTCACTTGTATAACTGTTTAACAATAATTTAATTTTTGTCAGGAAAATCTTTAATTTTTTTTAATTAAAAAATATTCCCCATCAGTCATAGGTCACTTAGTGAATGGAAGTGGATAAGAGGTGAATGGGCCTAAGCTGGGTGTGGCAGAGGCAGGCAGATTTCTGGGTTCAAGGCCAGTCTGGTTTGCAGAGCAAGTTCCAGGACAGCCAGGGCTACACAGAGAAGCCTTGCCTCAAAAAACAAAATAAAATAAATTGGGAAAAAAAAGTGACCAGGCCTGGACACAGACTCAAGTTCCCTTCATCAGAGGCCATTTCAGCCATCTACTGAGACACTGGAGCTGCCTTGCTGGGGGAAATAGGTTCTCATTAAGGGAAACTGTGTGTGCCTAAACCCATCTGTGGTGCAAGTGCTGTCCGGTGTGGCTGGTACAACTTAGAAGGTTTCCCCGTCTTCGTCACACTCTGTACTGAGGTTTCTGTGATGCCACTTTTTTTTTTTAAATGGTTTTTTGAGACAGAGTTTTTCTGTGTAAACCAGGCTGGCCTCGAACACGCATAGATCACCCTGGCTCTGCCTCCCGAGTGCTGGGATTAAAGGCATGCGCCACCACCGCCCGGCTGTGCTGCGACTTGAAATGAGTCCAGTCTAGCCATGGCTAGCACCTTTTCATGATGCCTGCTGGAGAACCTAGGGCCACCCTTCAGGGTCCTACTTGGGAGAGCATTCCACGGGCCAGCATCCTGTACAGGGCAGTAGCAGCAGGTCAGGGCCAGCCCAGCAGAGAACACTTACATGGACACTGCAGGAGAGGAGTCAAGCGGGCATCACTGGGACCGCCTCGGCATTGCTGCAAAAAAGTGGCCTGAGATGAGCTTGTGTATAAGAGCAGAGCTGTGCTCAGCTGGCCAGAGGCTAGACCCCATGGGCACTCGGGGGTCTATCGGCTATGAGTGCCCTGTTTCACTTCAGACAAAACATGGTCATATGGATAGACTCAGGAAGCAGATCCCAAGAAAGCAGTTCTCTGCGTAGATGATGGGAGTTTGTTGTTTTTGTATTTCCTAATCTTTATAGAATGAATTACATGGCAATACATTTCTGTGAAAATGTTAAAAAAAAAAAATTCCCCATCATCTCCAAAGGTGATGTTTTAGGATCATGATGAATGTGTGGGTTTAAACATACCTATATCTTTTAATATATTACAGTTCCTCATCTTATTGATGCATGAGTTATTCTATCATTGGCTACTGGAAGACTCCTCAGTTTTAATATCATTAATTTGGCTCCCAAACCGTATATGTGTGCTGGAGGGCATGCACATATGTGTGCATGTATGAATAGTTGTATGTGTGTGCTGTGGGCATGCACATACGGGTGCATGTATGTATAGTTGTATGTGTGCGCTGGGGGCATGCACATATGGGTGCATGTATGCATGCTTATATGTGTGAGGGTCAAAAAACAAGCTTGGGTGCCCTTCTCCAGGAGCTATCCACCTGTTCCTCTTGAGTCCCTTGCTGGCCTGGAACTAGTGAAATAAGTTGGCTGAATAACCAGCAAGCCCCAGGGATCTGCCTGACTCCAGCACTCCAGAGCTAGGATTATAAGTATGTGCCACCATGCCGGGCTTTTACATGTGCACCCTGGACATTGAACTCAGCTCCTCATATTTATAACGCAAGCACCGCACTGTCTCCCTGGAGCCCCAGATTCTTTTTAGCAAGATTCTAGAAGTGTTTGTGCTCTAAGGCGATGTGGTTATCATATGAGTGTGGAGTATTTCCCACTCAAACTTGGGCTTGGCCAATTCTCCAAGGCAGGGCTGTTGTCTTCAAAAGGGTCTTTGTGTATAGGACTTATTGTTTCTGCTTGGCCATCATTACCTGGAGATATCTTTGAGGCTCCAGTTAGACTCTGTGGTCAGGAGTAGAATTCTTCTCCCCACATATCAAGCAAGTGTTTTTCTGCCACCCCCACCCCCACTACCACAGCACCCCACCCCCAACAAGCAGGTGTGTCAGGATGCGTTGACTGCTGGTGGGTGGGTGGAGAGAAAGGAGATTAAAATCTGACTTTAAAGGCTCAGGCACTAACTAGTTTGAGACTGGCTCCCCTTTCCCAGCCCGAGGCCCACCCCTAGACCAGTAGAAAGAAGGAAGCAGTGAGAGTGTCCTATCTTCATCTATCTAGAATTAGGCATGTTTATCTCACACACTGAATCATAAACTTAGGAAGCAGGCAGTAGGCTATCTCCGGATCATATGGCTCTTCCTAATCAGCTGGGGTAGGGTGGACTGCACAATGCTGGCACAGCCCCCCCCCACCCCAGAGATAAGCACAAGACTGAAAAGGAGACAGGAAGGAACTGGCCAGACCAAGTGTGTGCAGCTGGAGGAACTACACAGAGTTGGGAGTCCTGGGTTCCCTCGGCCACACCGTGTGCACATCCACATCCCCTCCGAGAAGAGTCACCTATTCTGCAAGAAGATGGTGTGTGTCTAGTCAGCATGTGAGAAGCTTCCCCTTGAACATTCCTGAACGTTCTAGACTTTGCAAAACATCTGCCGTGAAGGGAACATCCCTGCTATCCAGAGCAGCCCCACATTCTGTCGCTGGGTGGCTTTGCTTGTCATCATGTGGCTGGGTGGGAAGAATCATGCTTGTTCTCAAAACAGTGTCTGAGTTCAGGCTGAAGATGCTCTCAGGAGGAAGGTGACAGGGGGGCCTAGAATGGCGGATACAGAAGGCAAAGGCGGGCAATGGAGGTGCTGGGGCTTCTGGTCTTCACAGGAGGCAGAGCCACCCAGGGGCAATCTGAGAAAATCCAAATAGGAGACCAGTGGTTTCAGGGAAAGACTTTACAGTTGATCTGTAATGCAGAGGAGATGTCGGTGTATGTAAGGTTTAGAGAAAACAATGGCTTCAGATGCCCGAGAGGTAGGTGTCTGTCATCTCTCGGGCCAAGCTGTTTAATGCTTTTGTGGGTCAAAAGAGAAAGGTGATCTGACCAGAAGAGCAGGCTAGCATGGACTGTGGGGAACCAAGACTCAGAGCAGAGGGTTCCATGTGTGGGCAGGTGGCACAGGTCTAGACCAGAACACAATGAATCCTCTTAAGGACATGCAGGTCACTGGGCCATGAGGCCATTGAGTCAGGCGCTTACAGTGTGTAAGGGGTCATACAGACATGGAACAACTGTCTTTCTCAAGAGTATATAGAGACTGAGGTATACCTT
>CABHPR010136617.1:17484-28101 GCA_902168415.1 Peromyscus melanophrys
GTGGGGGAGTCTTGGCTTCAATACCCAACACCAATAAGCAAACAAGCCTCTCAAACCACTCACATATATATAGCCTGGTGCTACTTAATGACACACAATTATATTTAGAATTGTGTGTGTAGCCAGGTGGTGGTGGCGCATGCCTTTAGTCCCAGCACTCTGGAGGCAGAGGCAGGTGGATCTCTGAATTCAAGGCCAGCCTGGTCTACAGAGGAAGTTCTGGTACAGCCAGGGCTACACAGAGAAACCCTGTCTTGGAAAACAAACAAATAAACAAACAAACAAACAAAACAAATACACAAGTTCCAGGAACCAAATCCTACCAGGAAGGCACTGGCTTCCTCTGACCCAGTTGTAGAACTGCAGTCCTGCTTTCCTGCTTCTGCCCTTGAAAAAACCAGCATCTTGTCTTATTCATTTTACTGCCTTTAAATAGAAGAGGTCTGTCTTCCTAGGCTTGCTTTTCTCATGTCCTACGCTCTGTGAAATGTGTGTGTGTGCGCGTGTGCGTGCGTGTGTGTGTGTGTGTGTGTGTGTGTGTGTGTGTGTGTGCGTGTGTGCGTGCGCGTGCACATGTGTGCACACAAACACATTTAACAATAGATAAGCTGGACTCCTGCTGAAACCACTTTTCAATTTTTGTTTTGTGACAGGACATCTTTGGAAATAGTGCCCCCAAGAAAATATAATATCTTTGATCTCAAAATGAGAAAAGATTTTCTAAGCCTACAGGCAGAAGAAAAAACACACAAAGACCTCCTAAATTACAACTTGTATGTATCAAAAACACCAAATGAAAGATGGAGAGGGAAAGAGAGAAAACATTGACAATACATATGATATGATGGGAAGGGATGAACAGTGCTAAGCATGTAACACACTTGGATGAAAGCTCACCAAAAAAAAAAGAACAAAGCTCATCGCCATCCAATTCATAAACTAAGGAATACACACAGTGAAGAAAATGTGGAAAATTGTCCAGAATTATTAGTAAACAAATGCACATTTAAAGATAGATGCTGTGTTTTGCTTCCCGGGTAGACCGTATTATTTTGTTGTTTGTTTAATAATAATACCCAGGGTTAGTGAGAATGTAATAAATCAGATTCTTTCAAAAACTGCTGAATGTAAACTACCTCTATTTATTGGAAAGTAACTCACCCCTAATGGCTCTGAAAAGCATTTCCCCAATTTGTAGCTACATGGCTTCATGACTCTTCATTTGTTCTTTTAAAAAAAAGATTTGGGTTTTTTTGTTTTTATTTTACATGTGTGGATGTTTTGTCTGCATGCATGTCTGTGCACCACCACATGCTTTCCTGGTGCCCACAGAGGTCAGAAAAGGGCATTGGATCCCCTGGTACTGGAGTTGTGGATGGTTGTGAGCTGACATACGGGGGCTGGGAATCAAACCTGGATTCTCTGCAGAAACAAGTGCTCTTAACTGCTGAACCATCTCTCTGACCCTCTTAATTTATTCTTAAGAAATAAGGGGTGCCCGGGTGGTGGTGGCGCATGCCTTTAATCCCAGCCCTTGGGAGGAAGAGGCAGGCGGATCTCTAAGTTCGAGGCCAGCCTGGGCTACAGAGTGAGTTTGAGAACATCCAGGTCTGTTACACAGAGACACCCTGTCTTGACCCCTGCCCCCCAAAAAAAGAAAGAAAAAAGAATTAACGGGGGCTGGAGCATAGCCCAGTGGTAAGTTAGCAAAATAAAGCTTTAAGTGCAACTATCAGCACCGTGGGGCAGAGAAATCACAGCGAGAAAGCTATTTGTGTTCGAGGCTGTTTATTGTAACAAGATAGGACTAAAAATCCATTTCTAAAGGCAAGGGTTTATATACAGCACTACCTCAAAACAGTGAAAAGCAGAAACTATAAGGATGTGACTCGAATCTTTAAAAATACATTAAAACAAACATTAGAAGAAGAAAGTATCAAAACGTTGTTAGCAGTGATTATTTTGGGAGGCGGGGTTGCAGGTAGACTTCAGCTTCCCTTCATACTCTCTGGTGTTTTATAATTTTCCCCTAATCAGCATTTTTATTTCCATAATCAGAAATGCCATATAGAAAAATTTTTTTTAATTTACCCCAATTTTGAATTAAGAAATCAAATTCTTCCTAGTATATTCCAACGACTCGGAGAAGAACAAGTTTGGTGGGGAGAAGGTTCGGAGGACAAAGCTGTCTGCTAGAGCTAGATGTCTTAGTGTGTGTGTGTGTGTGTGTGTGTGTGTGTGTGTGTGTGTGTGTGTGTAAACACTCTGCGGGCGTCATGTTTAAGTGGCTGGTCCCTGCTGGCTTTCAGGGGAGAGCCGTGGCTGCAGATTCGAAGGTTGAGGTCAACAGCCCCCAGAAGGTGTTTTAAAGCCTTGAGAATGAGTGGATGAGATCACAAAAGGAGTGAGTTTCAGCAGATTAGAAAATGGGTCCAGGAATGAACTCTCAAGTGTCTCCAAGACATTTGGGAGAGGCAAAGTTGTCAGCTCATAAGAAGGGGCCCACTGTGCTCCATGTGGTCGGCCCCGGGGCACCGGGTAAACATTCGGCAATGTTTGTCGGATCAAACAAATGAACTCTGGGGATTACTTATTCTAAAATCTCTGATTTTTGGCACGGACGCTTGCCTTCATCTAGCCCTCTCCTTTCAGGCCCAACTCTCATGGGTAAGAGGTGTGTGTGCGCGCACGCATTGTTCTTGCGGGGAAACATGTCAAGATAACAAAAAAGATTGGAAAATGCAGATTCAATGTTTGAGAAGAGCTTACAGTTAATGCATGTGTTAAGACGCCACAATAACCACTCACCCAGCACTGGGAAGGAGAGTAGTAGGAGGCAATAGGCGGAGGTCCGATTTCCTTCCCATTCTTCCGGTATTCTTCTTGATAAAATGCTTAACCGGATCTTGTATCTGAAAAATCGGATTCATGTCCACCTTCCAGTCATGGTCACGAGCCTTGCAGGTGCTCAGGTTGGCCAGGCCACGTTTACTTAAATGGACTCGGCCCCACGAGTGAATAATTCGAACTTGTCAGCTCCTTTTTGGTTTGTTGTTGATATCATTGGGTGGTGCCAGGGATTGAACCCAGAATCTTTCTTACACCCGGCAAGCACAGCACCACTGAGCTACACCCTGCCCTTAAATGTTTACAGTAAAGGTTTATTTCAAGATCAGATCCCAACCTTCTGGCTGTACTCCTGCGTGCGGTAGCAGCTGCGGCTTCTCTAGGTTTGGAAATGAGACCTCCTTCCCTGTCTGGGAAGAAAGAGACCCCCCCCCACCCCTCATTCTTGGGGGCGCGACTTGACTGAGGTTGAACTCTCACAACTAGCTATTCATTAATTACAGTTTCGGAGAAGGCACAGCTGAATAGGGGTTGGAAAAGAAAAGTGAGAGTCCCTTGGCCCAAGTGCGCCCTCATTGGGAGGAAGATGTGGACCATAGAAAGACTAGTTCTCCATGGGGCTGGACCAGGGTGATGGGGCTCAGTGCAGCAGCTACTCAGTGCCCTGAAGGAGGCTGAAATGGAGCCTGCCTGCAGCTTGCGGCTTGCAAGGAGGCTGGCTTTGAGGTGTCCTCGCATTAAACTGATAGATGGCTGCTTCGTGCCCGGGAGAGGTGTTTTGGCTCAATGTCAGGGCTCCCATCAGAGGAGCCTGAGCTCCAAGGGCTTTGAAAAATGGCTTAGATGAAAAAATGGACTCTGTTCGATAATAAATTATAATGATGGTTTGTATTTATAGGGCATCCTTATGACTGAGGGAGTTCTAAGTTCTTTATGGATATTAACTCGCCCTTCCCGCAATAGAGAAAAGATAATTTTATCAATTCAATATTTTTGGGTCTCCTCTCTCTCTGCTCCTGCAGTAAGAGGATAGCTATTACAGCGATGTTTTCTTGCATTAATTTGGAGGCAATAAATCTTCCTTTCATTTTTTTTTCCTCTGCTGGAATTTTTTTCTTATTGGCTATCACACAAAGAATTAAAAATGAACAACAGTGCCTAAAATGTGTGTGTGTGTGTGTGCATTTATATGTCACTGTGCGCGTAGTATCTACATAAATATTTAATCTTTATGGGCTCAGCCTTCTCCCTCAGTTTTCATGAGCTAGAATTTATTAGCTACTGAACCAAGGAACTATTATTATTTGCTTTTGCACCTAAATGATTTAAAAGTCAATTATGAATTGGCTAAGGGGATTGGAGAGTTGCAGCATGTACTAGGGCTCCTGTACTTCGATTTGTTACCAAATGTCTAGAATGAGAAAGCGTCCACGATGGGAAAAAGCCTAACAAGGAACCATACCGATATTAAACTGGCCAGACAGTGGCCCTAGGTCACTGGAATATGAGCCACTCTGCTGGGTTTCATTTGGGTGAGCTGGGCGGTTGGGGAGATGATGATGGGGGTTACACACTCAGACAAACAAATCAGACAGCAAAGCAGAGCCCCAGGACAGCTCAAAACAAGGACTCAAAGCAGGCTAGCCCGAGGAGATGCTGTGGGAGCAACCAGTCGGGACACCCAGGTCTGAGCTTTGCAGCTCTGGCTGGTAACAATGAGAACCAGCATCAACCTGCTTCCCAGTCCCCTGGGAAGATGTGTAAACACTGAGTGCATTTTCTATTTTTCTGAGATGTGCAGTCTGGAAGGGAGTCATACCCATTACAAGAGAATTATCTGCTGAACAGAGAACTCCTGTGAAATTCATGTCCTCTGAACACTTGAATTATTTGGGGTGGGGAGGGTTGTTGCAAAGGAACAGGACAGAAGAGCAAGGCATGCTTCCTCAGCCAAGTCCTTCACCAGGGGAACCAGGATTTTGGGCTCTGTGTCTGTAGGAAAGGCTGCAAAAAAGCAGTTGATGTTAACTTCAGAATTAGCCAGGAGCGAATGGTAAATCTTTGTTAACAAGCCCGGAGCCCGCAATAAATTTTTAAAAGTGAGAGTGCACCACAATAAGCATGTGTAATAAATCCTCAGTTGCCTGTGGGTTCTGGTTTGAAGCTGAAG
This sequence comes from Peromyscus melanophrys, assembly GCA_902168415.1. NCBI lineage: Eukaryota > Metazoa > Chordata > Mammalia > Rodentia > Cricetidae > Peromyscus > Peromyscus melanophrys. Next base: position 22,502 of record CABHPR010136617.1, read on the forward strand.
AGTACTTCTGGAACAAGAGCCGGGTTCTGGGATGCCTTGGCTTGTTTACTAGCTAACCAGTGTTCAGTGCTCCGGCTTCTGTGGCCGATTATTACCAATCTACCACTTTGAAAACCGAAATGGCTGCAAAGCATATCTTATATGTATATGCATGCATGCATGCAGGTGTGTGCATGCCCGTGTGTGCATTTACATATGTATTTGAGTCTGTGTATATGGGTCTGTGCACATATCAACAAACACTTGCATACCCACCCACATGTGTTTTCCCTCATAAACGAAATCGGATTTCAAGTTCTCTTCATGCAGTATGTTTTGATCATGTTCCTTCTCCTCTCCCAACTCCTCCCAGATGCTCCCACCTCCCAACCCACTCAACTTTTTGTTCTTTTTCTCTCTTTCAAAACAAAACGAAAGACAAATTAAAGCCCACAAAAATGCAAATCAAAAGAAGCAAGCAAAAGGCCAGTAAGACAAAAAAAATTTTTTTCTTTTTTTTTCTTTCTCCCCCCCCCCCCAGCTGAGGACCGAACCCAGGGCCTTGCGCTTGCTAGACAAGCACTCTACCACTGAAACCCCCCCCCCCAATTTTTTTTAATAAAAGCCAAGATGAGACAAAAGGTTTGCAAACAAAACCAAGCGTGGGGTTAGTTCCACGTCGGCGAGTTAGGCATGAGGCCTTCTCCGGAGTGCGGTTGATACGCCCTCTGACACAGCACTGTGGCCAGCAAGCATCAGTTGCAAATACCTTCACGGTATTTGTCTACTTTCCCTTAGTGTTGGGACCCCCTCTGGCTTGAACCTGTGCAGGTCCTGTGTGCTCTGCCATAGTCTCTGTGAGTTTATCTGTGCGTCAGTCCTGTTGTGTCTAAAGGACAATAATGAAACTAGATTAAACTTCATATTCTGTATTTGGGAGCCTCCTAAAATTAAAAATGGAGATGGAAAAACCATGTCTCTAAATGGTAATTTTTCTAACGAAATTGGTTCCAAATTTTAATATTTTAAAAAAGAAACAGCTGGCATGATGGTGCACGCCTTTAATCCCAGCACCCAGGAGGAAGAGGCAGGTGGAGCTCTGTGAGTGTGAGGCCAGCCTGGTGCCTAGTCTACATTTGGTGCCAAGTCAGGAAAAAAAAATTAAGCCAAAGAGATGACTCATAAGGACAAGAACTTCCTGTGTAAGCTTGCCAGAGAACCCCCAGACCCACATAAGGGTTAAGGAGAGAACTCCACAAATTTGTTCTCTGTGTTCCTCACTGGCACCATGGTATGCATGCCCCTACACATCACACAATTTAAAACAAAACAGAATGTGGTATGCTATAGAGATGGAATTAAAAGACAGACCTATCCATTACCTTGGGTTAATTTAAAGGCAAGCTGATTTCCCCCTAAAGTCAGTCACAGTTAGCTCAGACAAATAGAAAAAGTGTGCTTGAGGAGGGCACTGGCATCGGCTAACTTGTGTGGTTTCTAATCTGCTAAGTGGCTGATTGGTACCCATAATGAGATCTGTGTGGAGCCACAAACTCCAAAGCTGCAACCCCGGCCCCCAATGAAGTTAATTAAGTCTGAGTCTTGGTCTCCACAGCGAGCTGATGCCAGAATAAATCCAGTGTGTTGTCAGCAGGCTGAACCAGGAGCACGGCGTTCCAGAAAGGCTTTTCTATGCAATAAATATCACTTAAATTCCTCTCAAAGTTGGAACTGGTGTCAAAGTCCAAAAAAGCAATATTCCCTGGCAACTGCTGTCAGGAGTGTGTGTGTGTGTCTGGGCCATGGATCATCTCGGCACTCAAATTAGCAGAGGAGAGAGATAGTGAGTTAATATCACCCAGCTGGCTGCTAGGAGAACTGCTTTAACTGTAGCCAGAGAAATTCCGAGAGGGCATGGCCAGTCATCAATGACCTACAAACGACTAGATGCTCAAAATTTCCTGGTAGCCTGGGCCAGATAAATAACCCCAGCTGCTCTGAAATAAATGGGTTCCCCCAAATGTTTTACAGAAACCAGTTCTTTCTCTTGCTGGTCACAGAGCTTGAGAAATACCACAAATGAAGAGGAGGGGAGGCAGAGAAACCTCTGAACTGTTCCTATCCATGTCTTCTGTGGTTTATGAGAGCCTGGCTACCCAAGGCAGGCTGGTATGGTGAGGGGTGTGTGTGGGTCTTGTAGCGACATCACTCTGTGTCCAGACAGGTCTTAGGAAGGAGATGTGTGGAGGAGGAGCTTGAGAGTGGGGGGAAGAAAAGAAAGGACAGTGAAATCAATAAAAGGAGGTAAACAAAATATGGCAGGTGCAGAAGGATGGGAGAGGTCTGTGTGTCACTGAACACATTGTGGATAAACACTGGGATCTTTCCAGGAAATGTCCTCTCCCTCGCCCATCTTGTTTTTACGTTATTTTATTTTTTTATTCAAAATGTTGCCTCTGAAACAAAGGTGACTGAGGTTTGACATCGCTGCTGTCGCCCTCTGGTCCCAGGTGTCCCACAGCAAGAACCACCTCAGGCAAATCCACCCCTCTCCCCTTCCTGTTATTCACTTTGCTTTCTCAGCTTTTTGCTTTGAGAAAAGCAGTGGGAGTGGAGAACAGAAAAATGGCTTTGGGGATTTCCCGGGATTTGAGAGCCTGCCCCCTTGCCCCAGGCAGGAGGCAGAGAACCCTGTGCCCTGAGAGCTGCTTCTGCTACAGAAGGGCCCTCCTGGGCTGTCTGAGCCACTCCAGGGAAGGCAGCCCTTGGACATGCTCAGAGTGCAATTGAATTGGCACTCTCCTGGAGAGAAGCAGGGCTCTCTAGAGCTCACCTGCGGCCCCGGCAGGTGGGGCAGGGAGGTAGCCTCTGCATTTGGAGCTAAGTGTTTGTAAAAAGGCTGCCAGAAATACAGCTGGGGAGATAGGCAAGCTGCTCCAAGGCAGCCCAGCATAGATTCAACGTTCAGCGTTCAGCGAGCTCCATGGCAATCCCCGGGACGACCGTAGTTCAAGGAGAGTGGCATCTGCTTGGGGGAAATTATAAACTTGTTATTTCCATTTATAAATCAGCCTCCTCCGGGGAAAGGACCTTGAAAACAATTTTTATTATTGCCCACTGCAAAGACAATTGCTACTGGCCACAGTTGGCACATTCTGCAGAAATACAATGTCTGAAGCACTTATTATGGAAGGCATGTGTCTGATTAGCCAGTGCTGGAATTTCTGGAGGTGTTTTGTTTTCTCAAGTAATGAGAAAGCCATCTCCAGGGGTGTGTGCTTCTTAAGTCAGCAAACAAGAACATCAAAAACAAACAGCAGCCTGTGGCTCCCACCTGTTATCCCAGGCTGGAGGATACAGGAGTTCAGGCTTACTCTGGGCTACTGAATAACGTCCTGTCTCAAAATACCAAAATCAACCAAATAAAAACTCCCTTTGCAGTATTTCTCTGGCCCTCTTCCCATAAATCTATAGAGCATAGTACTCACAGAAAAAGAGAAGTTTGTTAGCTAATGAATCACTGTGATTTTGTTGTTGTTTGTTTGTTTGTTTGCTTGCTTTTTTGTTTTTTTGAGACAGGGCTTTTCTGTGTAACAGTCCTGGCTGTCCTGGAACTCTATCTGTAGACCAGGCTGGCTTCGAACTCACAGAGATCTGCCTGCTTCTGCCTCCCGAGTGCTGCGATTAAAGGTGAATTACTGGTTTTAAACAGGTAGTAAGTGGCCATTTCTATCAATTTAATGGATTTAGGGAATAACCTTATGTAGATTTGCATCCAATTCTTAACAGTCTTTTGTTTAAAATTAATTTATTTTATGTATATGGGCAGTTTGCCAGTATGCATGACTGTGAACCACATTCATGAAGTGCCACAGAAGGCCAGAAGGGGCCGTCAGATTCCCTGCGACTGGAGTAACTTGGTTGTGAGCCACCATGTAGATGCTGGGAATCGATCCTAGGTCCTCTGCAAGAGCAGCCAGTTCTTTTAACTGCTGAGCCATCTCTCCAGCTCCCTAAATGGTCATTTTGATGAGGTCTGTTCTTTCAAAATTGCTAGAAGTTCTATTTTGGTTCCTAAAATACAGACTCTTTAAATCTTATGTTCACAAAAATAAAAAAAAAAAAAGAAAAAATCTTATGTTTGAGACTAGGGATCAAGAGAAAAGAGAAACAAATCATAAATCCCGGATACTAAAAATCCCAAGTAATTTTTAAACATATATGTGCATTATCTTTTTTTAAAAAACAGCTTTCACAGGTCTCTGCTACTCCATATGACGGGCTTTGGGCATTTGAAGTCAGATTGGAGGCAGGAAGGAGACTAATTGGGAACAGCCTCGTATGTTCATTTTAAAGGGCAGGGAATGTACTGAGGGCTTCTGAGTTTGCTGCTTGCACGTGGCCTGTCTGAGGAGTAAGAAAGCTTTGCTGGACCCAAGTCACGGGTCACATTGCAGACTCTCAATTCTCTGGATGACTCCTGCAGCTAGTATACTCTTCCATGCCAAACAGTCAAATGGACCTCACGTAAGATGCACTAAGATGTCATGAAGGCTTGCCAAGATGGTCCAGCCATGTTCCCTCCGGCTGTGGCCATTTCATCAAACAGAATTAAAGGAGCAAGAGTAGATGGTAGAGGAAAAAAGAAGATGGAGCGGCAAAGAGGAGACAACAGAGAGAAAATCTAGAGAGAGAAAAATATATAGGCCTGAAGACAAGATGACCCAGGAGAAGAAAGGTGCCTAGAAAGGTAGCAGCCCCACAGTAAGGAAAGACAGACCTTTACCAGAGGTGGGGAATCAGACTGGCCTCTTTCCCTGGCTGGTCCATTCTCCTGACATCATAGGCAAAATCTAGGCTGGGAAGCAGCTCGAGTGCCTTCTCAGTACCAAGGAGTCTAGAGCAGAGACTGTACTCCAAGCTATCAGGGGCTGACACACAAGGGCTGCCTCCCGAGCTGGGGCTGCCTCTTCTGCCTCATGCTGCACTAGGGAGGAGCTCCCACAGTGCTGACTGGGGACTTCAGAACAGCCTCAAACTGGACCTAAAGCTTGTCCTGGGATGTGAGGAGAGAATGCCAGGCTGTGCGGGAGTTACAAAGGCACACTTCCATGAGCCTCCTGGGCGTGAAGAGAGCCCTGTGGCCAGAGGACCTGGCTTCTATGCGGGTTGGGTATTTGACCAGCCTGCCTGGGCCTCCCAGACCCTTGGAACTTTACCCTGCTAATGATTCAGCCCCCTGTATTAATGGGCAAATTAGTCAGAACCAACCTTTAACTTCAGTATCCCATCAGCTGTCCCTCCCCCACATGTGTACACATGTGTGCAAATGTAGTGTAATTTAGCTATTCGCAGACAGACCTAAAGTGCAACCGAGAATTGGTAGGGCTGGAGGTTGGTAGAAGGAGGTCTGGTTGATGAAAGCTGTAGAATTGCACCTTGACCATTTTTCTTTCCTTTCAGAATGATGTATTTGTATGCATTGTAGAAGCTGGGTAAAGAAGAGGCACAAAGACTAACCAGATAACCCATAATTTCACAAACCAGACTTGAAAACACTGTTAAGGGTTTGCTATGTCCCGTCCCCCCCCCCCCCCCCCCCCCCCCCCCCCCCCCCCCCC